>CADDXX010001265.1:17541-58750 GCA_902810485.1 Alauda arvensis | reverse complement strand
CGCCAATGGTGGTGCTCCCTCCTCTCTGGGCTCCCCACTTTGGGCTCCACTTAGCTTTGGAGGCCTTCACTCTCCAAACATCTTCCCGAAAAATCCCAGCCCTGGGACTCCCCAGAATACCTGGGCCCAGCTCCCTCTCCCTGGTCACCTGTGGGATGGGGGGTTGATGGTCCCACAGGTGGGCGACTGCAAATTCAGGGATGGCTCGACCTCATGCTTCCTTCTCCTTTCCCCAATCCTCCTTTGTCCCTCCTCTTCCATCCCTCCTCCTTCCTAACCCCACTTCTTTCTCCTCCTTCCATTCCTTCTTGCTCTCCTTCTTCATCCCTCCTCTTCCATCCCTGCTGCTCCTCCCCCAGGAGCAGCCACAGCCTCGGTGCCCTGTTCCCCAAGCCCTGGCAGCCTGTGGGAGCAGAGGGGATGGAGCCAGGACAGGTCAGGATGGGCAGTGTGGGGTTCTCGGCTGCTCCCACCCGCTGGGACCAGGGGGGAACCCTATGGAGGGGCTTGACAGCTGACCTGCAGGCCAAACTGAATTAGTGGTTGAAACAGCAATTTGTAGTCAACTACTAAAAAACACACTTTGTTAAGAGTATATAAACCCGAGAACACGCAGAATAAAGGAAGAACGACAACGTTGTTATTCTGTTCAAGTGTGTGTGTATGTCACCAGAGACCCGACAGAACCCGGCTCAGGGAAAAGGAGAGGGAAACTGGAAAAACTGGGGGCGGCTGATCCAAGCTGGGCTTGCTGGGGACCCTGGGTGAGGACTTCCAGCCCTCGGGGCTCCTCTTGGGAACCTGGAGAGCCAAGAGGGRGGAACGCAGAGAGAGGTGGGGGATCCCAGGAGTGGCATCACTGGGAGTGACTGGTTTGTACTGGAGTAACTGAACCCTTTCTGGGGCAGCTGTAAGTGACTGGGAATGACTACAAGTATGCTGAGGGCAACTGGGGTATACCTGCAGTGTCTGTGACCATAACGGGGGACTGAAACCAGACTGGGAACAGCTGGGACCATACTGGAGAGACCTGGGATCACACTGGGGGCAAGTGGGCATGACTTAAGACCATGCTGGGAAGGACAGGGATCATCTATGGAGTGACTGGGACTATAGTAGGGGAACCTGGGTGCAACTGGAACCACACTTGGGAGGAACAGGGAGCAACTGGAATCATGCTGGGGGCAACCRGGAGCTTACTGGAATCACAGTGGGAGAGTCTAGGCAATTCTGGGGGAGATTGGGATCACACTGGATCATAGTGGCAGCAAGTGGGACTGCACTGAGGGTGACTGGGAGTGGCTGGGAGCAACTGAGTGCAACTGGGAGTATGCTGGGAGCAATTGGGATACACTGGGAGAGACTGAAAACACAGTGGAGGTAAATGGGAGCAACTGGAACCACACGGATGATAATGGGAGCAGCTGTGCCCATGCTGGGATCCTACTGGAACCAGACTGGGAGTGACTGGAAAGGTGCTGGCTGTGACTGGAATTATGCTGGAGTTGACTGAGAGCAACTGGGCCCACACTGGGTGGGACAAGGAGTCAATCAGAGCATAACTGGAATAATACTGGGAGTATCCGGGAGTGACTGGGGTCATACTGGGTGAGACTGGAACCAAATTGTGGGTGACTGGGTGCAACGGGGATCATCCTGGGAGCCACTGGGATTACAGCAGGTGTGAATGGGACCTGACTGGGGATTACTGGGAACTACTGGGCCCATGTTGGGAGGAAAAGGTGGACACTTTGGGAGCAACTGGAAGGTACTGAACCATGCTGAGGGGATTGAGACTACAGCTGGAGAAACTGGAATGATACTGGGAGCAACTGGGACCACACTTTGGACAACTGACAGAAAATGGGATCATGCTGAAGGCAGCTGGGAGTAACTGGAAAAGACAGGAATCATTCTGAGGTAACCAGAACCTTAGCAGGGCAACTGGGATATACTGGGAGTGTCTGTGACCAGACTGGGGGGACTGGAACCACACTAGGAACAGCTGGGACCATACTGGGGCAAGTGGGAGTGAGTGGGACCATGCTGAGATGGACTGGGTCTATTCTAGGGACAACTGGGATCATACTGGGATCACAGTGGAGAAGCTGAGCCCACTCTGGGTGAGACTGGGATCACACTGAGGCTGACTGGACTCATACTGGGATTGACAGGGAGCAGCTGTGACTGGAATCATGCTGAAAGCAACTGGGAGGAACTGGGAATGACTGGGAGCATGCTGGGGGTGAGTGGGATATACTGGGAAAGATTGGAAGCCATGGGGATCATACTGGACGCTTCTGGGGTCATACTGGCATCGACAAGGAGCAACTGGGATCACACTGGGGGCCACTGGCATCATACTGGGAGTGACAGGGACTGACTGGGATTAGAATTCAAGTGACTGGGATCATCCTGGGAATGGCTACAGTCATACTAGGATTACAGTGGGTGTTAATGGACCCTGCCTGGGGGTTACTGGGAGCTAACAGGCCCATGCTGGGAGCCAACTGGGAACACACTGGGAAGAACTGGGAGAAAGTGGGAAGGACAGGATGCATGCTGGGACAACTGGGATGTACTGGCAGTGACTGGGACAAAACTGGGGGCAACTGAACCATGCTGAGGGAACTGGCAGAGCCTGGCAATGGCTCTGAGAATGTTCAGGGCAACTGGGATATACTGGGAGTGCCTGAGACCATACAGGTGGTGACTGGGACCACACTGGGAGCCACTGGCAATGTGCTGGGGACAAGTGGGGACAAGTGTGAATGACTGGGGCTCTGATGGGACAGATTGAGACTATACTAGAGGCAACTGGGAGAACTGGGAACACACTGGATAAAAGTGCGTGCAACTGGGAGCAACTGGGATCGTGCTGGGAGCAAATTACATGGTAATGGGTAATGACTGGGAGTGACTGGGCTCATACTGGGAGCAAAAGGGATCGTACAGGGAGTGAGGAGAAGTGACCAGGATCATACTGGGAGTGACTGGGCTCATACTGGCAGTGCCAAGGAAACCGGAAGCACACGGGGGAGTAACTTGGCTCATCCTGGGAGCAGCCACTCCGGGCCCCGGCACCCCTGAACCCCTTTCCCGGCCATGCCGCCCCTCCAGCCCCAGCACCCCCCAACGGGGGCCCGCCAATCCCAGAGCTCCCCCCATCTCAGGGTCCCTGCTTTTGCTTCTAGGGCTCTCCTCTCTCGGGGTCCCGCTCAGGGAAGCCGCGGCTCTCCCGGGGCTTCTCAAATTCAGGGTTTCCCCCTCCCCCGCCAGGGCTCTGCCGCCACCGGCACCCCCCAAAAACACCTCCCGGGACCCCCCCGAGGGGCATCTGCGCCTCGCCTTTGCAGCCCTGCAAGCTCCAAACATCCCTCCAAAAAAAACCCCAAACCCAGGGACCCCCGGGATATTTGGGGCGAGCTCCTCCTCCCCGGGCACCTGCGGGATGGGCAGCGATGGTTCCCTGGGAGCTGCGACCTCAGGGAGTGCTCGGGCTGCCCGGTTCCTCCTCTGCCGCTTCTCCTCCTGCTTCCTCTGCCGCTCCGCCTCTTCCTCCCTCCCTCCTCCTCCTCCCCGTTCCCGAACCCCTCGCAGCCCGCGGGAGAGGCGGGACATGGAGCCGGGAGCGCTCGAAACGCAGGGAAGGGGTGGGGAGGATGCCAGGGTGGGAGTGCCTGGGCTCTCCCAGTACTGGGAGAGTACTGGGATCGTACTGGGAACAGCTCCTGGGTGACTGAATTATACTGGGGCCATGTTGGGAGTACGTAGGAGCAGCGCGATGGCTCCAGCCATCCAGGGGGGGATACAGGGGGTATCCCACCACCACAAAGGAGTTTTTTCCTCCCCATTTCAGGGTGTTTGTGCGGCCGCAGCCCCACAAGCCTCCTGTAAGGGTTGATTACGGCGGCTTTAAGTGAGATTTTTAGGGGGCCCCCACTCTAAGCCCCTATAGGGGATGTTTTTTCCCCCAGGGTGGATTTTTGGGATTCTCTCTACCATCGCCGCTTTAAGGGGCCCCCGCTATTGTCGGTTCTCACGTTAACTCCTCTTAAAGGGGCAACACCACTACCGTTAATTCCGGCAGCAGAGCCCCGGGAAGATTTGGAGGTACCCGGGAGCCTTTGGGGGTACGCGGGTGATGCCGGTGATGGCGATGGGGACCTCGTGCTGGGTATAAACTTTAGCGGGTGGTTCTCGGTGGATCCTGGGGATTTTTGGGGTGACCGGGGATTTTTGGGGTTCCCGAGGGGTCTTTTCAGGGGTCCCAAAGGCTGGGATTTGGGCGATCCCAAGGGGAAGCCAAGGCTGTTTTTTGTTACCTGCCGGTGATGGAGATGAGGACCCCGTGCCAATATAAACCTTCTCAAGAGAGTCTGGATGATGTTGGGAGGTCCTGTGGGAATTTTTATGCCCTGAGATGGTTTTGAGGGGGTCTGTATGGATTTTTGCGGTCATGGGGAGTTTTTGGTGGGTCCCAGGGATGTTTCTGTTCTCCGCTCCCAGACACTTCCAGTGATCCCAGTAAGGTGCTTGTTATCCCAGTATGATCTCAATCATGCCCAGTATATCCCATTTGCCTCCAGCATTCATCCAGTCATTCCCTATTCCTCCAGTTTGCTTGCAGCATGATCCCAGTTTCTCTCAGTTGCTCCCAGTAGCCCAAAGTGTGATGCCAGTTGTTCCCTTTCAACACCAATATGAGCCCAGTCAGCTCCAGTATGATCCCAGTCACATGCCCGCATTCCCAGTATGGTCCCAGTATAATGCCAGTTACTTCCAATCACTCCCAGATGGTCCCAGTTGCCTCCAGCTAGATCAATTCTTTCAGTCCCAGTATGATGCCATTTGCTCCCAACGTGCTCCCACTGTCTCCCAGTCACCCCCAGTATATGGGGGATGATGTGCAGGCTGTGTTCCCAGTCCCTCTCAGGTACTCCCAGTGTTAGTCCAGTCCCTCCCAATATTATCCAAAGAAGAGCCCAGTGTGGTCCCAGTCACTGCAAGTATGAGCCAGTTGCAGCCCACATGGTTCCAGTTTCTCCCTTTCACCCTCACTTCTGTTCCAGTCTCTCTAAGTCTCTCCCAGTTTCCTCCAGCATGTTCCCAGTCACTCCCAGTTCCTTCCAGCATGATCCCCTTTGCTCACAAGCATTCCCAGTCAGCCTCAGGGCAGTCACACTCACTGCCAGTATGATCCCAGTCACCTCCAGCATGAGCCCAGTTCATCCCAGTCTAAGCCCAGTTGCTTCCAATCACCCCCAGCATGCACCCACTCACTCCCAGTTGCTCCTAGCATGATCCCAGTTGCTCCTGGTCACCCTCAGCACAAACCAGTCAGGTCACAACACAGGGATTTCCCCCCCCCCCCTTTGTCCTTGAGGATTTAAAAAGAAAGCCTTGGATCAAGACATGCAAGCTCTGCCAGGACACATTACAGAGGCAGCTCAAGATATTGGCCAAGCTGTGGAGAGAACAGGGACTCATTCCCAACTGAAGCTAACCAATTGTTTGAACTGGTGCTTGAAGCAAATCAAATATACAGCTTCCCCACCTTTGGCTGAAAACTGTGCTGGCCTTAGCTGTATTTTCAGCTGCCAGTCCATGTGCCAAGCTCCCACGAGTGACATGCTCAAGGGATGCTCTTTAAGCTCAGCAAAAAATGCAGGTTGTGGCAACTCAGCTGTTGCAAAACCAAGAAAGCTCTCATTTTAGCTCAAAACAATAGGGACCCAAACCTGACCTTGATTTCAAGGAAAGGATTTTGGCCAACTTAGATCTGTACTGTCTTAGGTGACACATTTTTTGTATCACTCCACAAAGCCAGATTTCCTGAGTGTAACATCAAGTCTCTGTACTGCAGCTGAGTGGATTGGTGATGTCCTTTATTCTCATGGAGTTGCCTAAAGGAGCAGAAGTGTCTCCCTTGTTAGCCAGCCCAGCACAGGAGAAGAGAATATGTGACTCAGCCGAAGGCAGAGCATAAAGTCCAGAAATCTAGGAAAGAATTTCAAAGAGAGCAATGGCCTTCAGCTGGTTTGAATCATTTTCTCAGCTGGCCTGCCTTTGCAGAGACTGAAATCCCTCAGAGTTGTGGTGGTGAGTAGCCTACAGAGAAAAGTCATGGCAGTCACACTGGCTTCTCAAGTGGATCTTGGAATTGCTGCATTTTGCTAACACTGCTTTCTATTTTTATTGTGCTTTTTTCTACCGCTCTGTAATATCAGAAATCCCATGAAATATCAACTCTCTTCCAAAGAGGAAAGTTGATATTCGTGATCACACCTTCCATATGTGGAATGCTTAATAGAATCTGCTAAGAGACCATTGGATTCTGACATCTGTTTAGCCAAATGCTCTTCTAGTATTATCTGGCTTACCTTCAGACCCACCCTATTGCTAGCATCTTGATGTATTCTTTTAAAAATTCTACATCTCCCAAAGTATCATTTCTTGTGGGCTTTTCAGCTTCAGGGCATCTGAGCCTTGAAATCTGCAATCTCTTTGGTCAACTTTCCTTCCCCAGCCTCCAAGAAATGGAATAGTCAGGTTGAATGCATTATTTCCGTAGCTTCCTGCTTTCATGCCATGGCAATTCCAGATGGAACTTTCTGGCAGTTGAAATTGTTTCTAAACTTGGTGTCCAAGTTCTCACTTAGTGACACACTCAGGATGGGGCTCTTACAAGACGTGCCCTGAACATAGGAAATCTCTGTTTGATGCTAAGCCACTACAGAGGAAAAAGAATCCCACCCCCACCAAACAAACAAGCAAGCAAGCAAAGCAAAGCAAAAGACCCCCACCAAATCAGGAGCAGTAAGGTTCTGGTAGTTATTAATGAAAGAAACCATCTCAAGCATCTTAAACTGCTGGGTTTCTGGTGGCCACGTTTCCATTCTCTTCTGATTTTGGTGTGCAATATAAAATGAAAGCACATTGGAGTAGGAGGGTGATGGGCACTGCATTTGCCAGGTAAGGGAGTGTAAAGAAACACATTTCTGTGTGAAGATTAAGTATTGTCAGTTGCTGTAAGGGTTGGAAAACAGTGTCAATGATGAAGTGCAGAATTGACTCTTGGTGTTTAATAATCCATTCTGAATTGTAAGAAGAGTCACTTCTTCTTTTGAAATAAATGGGGTTAAGGTAGTCTCTTGGTTTGTTATCCTGACCCTACAAATTTATCCAAAAACCCCTTCAACTTGCTGTAGATACAAATGGGATTGAACCCTGAGGAGGCTCTGTTCAGAAAAGGAAATAGAACAGTAACAAGGCTTCCTCCTCAGGGAATTATTCAGTGTCAGTACCAAGAGTCTTGTCTGTGTCATCTAAGCAAATACCCACATTCTTGTTCATTGGAGTGAAAAAAGTTCATGCAGACTTCAGAACATTCAGAAGACATGCATTTATTGAATAAATTCATTTTTTTTCAACTTTGATTCTGCTATGTTGGGCATTTCTGAAGTGGAGTGGGGATGAGGAAGTGAGTTTTACCTTTATAGCAACACTCTGGACCCTATTCACAGATGATCCTTCAATAATCTATGTGCTGAGACTAACTGCTAGGGATGTTTTATACATGTATATCTATATATAGATATATATAGAGAGATATAAATATGTGTGTACACAGATATGTATGTATCTCTGCATATGTGGGTATTCATCTATGAATATAGGTATCTATAGACAGGTGTGTATATATAGCTGTGTATGTATAGGTATATATATAAAAATATGTATATATGTCATTATCAGTATATATTTTAGGTGTCTACATCTGTAGGCCATTACAGCCCTACAGAAGAAGACCTAATTGTACAAAATGTAGACAAATTTGACATACCATTATCATATTGAAAAATGATCCTTAAATAATCCATGTGCTGTAGGTAACTAACTCCTAGGGGTGCTTTCTACATGTGGATATAGATACATATACAGATACAGACAGAGATATGGGCATGTATATAGAAATATATAGATGTGTGAGTATAATTAAATACAGGTGTATCTATAAATGTGGATATAGGTATATGTGTATATAGGTGAATATCTAGATAGGTTTTTATCCATTAAAACCCTACATAATAAGAAGATCTAAAGAAGAGGGGAAACCCACTCCTGTCATGCGCTGCAGTTTCCAGCAGAGGTGGGTCATGGACTGTGGGGCTGCGTGGGGCACGTGCCAGGCTCTCTGTCTCTGGCTGCTCTTCCCTCATCCATGTTTCCTTCCTGCTTCTCTGGTCCTTTTGGTTCTTTGAATGGCTCCTGGACCATAAGCACAGCCCTCTTCACCACCTCAGTCTGGAGGAAGCCACTGTAGTCCAGGAATAGCAGAGCATCAGCTGTTTGACTGTGCATGGTACGTCCTGGGCTCTCTGTCTTTCTGCTGAGGCTGGCAGGTGCTGGGATGTGTCCAGGAGAACCAGGCCATGGGCTCTGGGGCTGTGTAGGACACAGGCAGGGCTCTCTGCCTCTGCTATTCTGCCTTTTGCTCCTGTCTCATTTTTTGCACTTTGTTCCTGCTGCCACGCTTCTTCTGGCTCATCAAAAAGCCTCTGGACCACAAGCATGGCCTTCTTAACCATCTCTGTCTGAATGATGTCATTGGCGTCCAGGAAGACCAAAGGATCAGCTCTGGAACTCTGYGTGTCATGTGCTTGCCTCTCTACTGAAGTAAATAAACAGGGCAGGAGAGTGTTTTACTCTTTTTAAGCCTTTATTGCAAAGGGGTAGCTCAAGGGATTTGCCTACATCACTGCTCCACCAGGGAGGATGTGCGCTTTGGGTTTGTTGTGCACCGCAGATCCGGGAGTTGGACCCCAACAACTTATGGGAGACATAAGAACTCGACTAGGCTCAGTTGGCCCAGGGATGTCTCTGTTGTTGAGTTCCTTTGAAGTTATGGTGAGGGGGCAAGAGGTGTCCATACATGCCCCAGGGTCTGGCTGGTTCGGTGGTACCCTATCTATTCTCCAGTTTTGGTTTAGCTCGTTGCAATTGAGGTTTTTCGGTCTGGATGGCACTTCCGGGTGTAGCGAGGTGTTATGGGAACTCCAATAATTACCATAGGGGCGGCAGATCTGTCTTGACGGGCAGGCGGGAGGTGGGAGACAGGAAGAGGAGCAGGCTGACAGTGGCAACCAAAGTTAAGGGATTTCTTGGGTTTTTCGGGGAAAGCATTTCACAGCTTTAGAGGATAAGAACCCGAAACTGGGGTACAGATCTTAAAACCGGGGTACACAGAAACTGGGGCACAGATCTTGAAACTGGGATACAGATTTACCAATCAACTGGAACAGTTATCTTCTTAGAGAATCCTTTAAAACAAATAACTGTGAGTCTTAACCTAACAATAGTTTAATTCTGAAGTCTTGGGACCTCATTTACTTCAACCACTGTGGTGTCACAGAGAGGAATGATCCAGCTGTCACTGTTGTGGTGTCACAGATAGGGGAATGCTGGGGCTGTCACTCCTGTGCTATTAAACAGGGGAATGTTGGGTCTGTCACTGCTGTGGTGTCACAGAGAGGCAAAGTGGTAATAGCAGCAAGAGTTCCTTCTCTGTGACACCACAGAAGTGCAAACACAGCGTTTCCCTCTCTGTGACACGAGAGCAGTGACAGCCCGAGCATTCCCCTGTCCGTGAAACCACAGCAGTTGACAGCCCCATCGTTCCACTCTTTATGACACCACAGCAGTGATAGCTCCAGAATTCCCGTGTGTGACACTACAGCAGTGACAGCCCCAGTGTTCCCCTGTCCGTGACACCACAGCAGTGACAGCCCCAACATTGCCCTGTCTGTGACACCACAGAAGTGACAGCCCCAGCATTCCACTCTCTGTAACTCTACAGCAGTGACAGCCCCATGTTAAAGTTTTACCTTCGGACCACAAAGGAAAAATATGTAAAAACTTCTATGCTCCCCATGGTGCCATTGGCTTTATGCCAGGAAAGGGGCATGGATAGGTCTCTTTACCTGTCTTTCAGCTATGTAGCCATTCTCTATTGGGCAGCTTGCCAAGGATACTTCCCGACCATTTGGTACTTAATGGGCTGCACAAAGCCTCTCATGGCTTTTTGGGGTGCTTTACTTAGTGCTAGGGTCTCCTTTGCAATTGTATCTGGCTTATTTTTATTTGCTTCATACTGTTTGCTATTTTCTCTTTTTATTAAAACCTTTTCTGTTCCAATGCACGCCTGGAGAAGTGGTCTCACTCTTATTAAGCCATTCTGTGAGGTGCAACCAACCTCAGAGACTTGATACTTCACCTGGCTCACTCCGCGCTGGCCACGCGTAAGAATGTGTCACGGTGGTGTCACTGAGAGTGCAACGCTGGTGCTGTCACTGCTGTGGTGTCACAGAGAGTGGAACCCTGGTGCTGTCACTGCTGTGGTGTCACAGACAGAAGAACTCTGGGGCTGTTACTGCTGTGGTGTCACAGATAGTGAAACGCTGTGTTTGTCACTGCTATGGCATGACAGAGAGGGGAATGTTGGGGCTGTCACCACTGTGGAGTCACGGGCAGGACCACACCGGGCTGTCACCACTTTGGTGTCACGAACAGGGAAACGATGTGTCTGTCCCTGCTGTGCTATTAAAGAGAGGGGAATGCTGGGGCGGACACCACTATGGTGTCACAGAGAGGTATACACGGTCTGTCACTGCTGTGGTGTTACAGAGAGGAGAATGTTTGGGCTGTCACTCCTATGCTATTAAAGAGAGGGGAACTCTGGGACTGTCTCTGCTGTGGTGTCACAGAGAGTGCAACACTGGGGCTGTCACTGCTGTGGTGTCACAGACGGGAAACGCTGGGGCTGTCACTGCTTTGGTGTCACAGAGAGTGGAACGCTGGGGCTGTAACTGCTGTGGTGTCACAGAAAGGGGAGCTCTGGGGCTGTAACTGCTGTGGTCTCTTACAGAGTGGAACACTGGGACTGTCAAAACTGTATTGTCAGAGACAGGGGAAGTTTGGGGCTGTCACTGCTGTGGTGTCACAGAGAAGCATGCACGGTCTGTCACTGATGTAGTGTCATAGACAGGAATCCTTGAGCTGTCACTGGTGTGGTGTCACACAGAGTGCCATGCTGGGGCTGTCACTGCTGTGGTGTCACAGACAGGGGAACTCTGTGTTTGTATCTGCTCTGGTGTCACAGAGAGGGATATGTTTCACCCTGAATTTTTAAGCCTTCTGATAAGTTGTAATTTAGAGCTAGTTTCCCATGGTCTTCATGTAAATAACAGGTGTTTTTTTTCTAGCTAGCATTGATGTTTACATGCTTTCTAATGGGGTGGATTTTCTTGACAAGCATTTATGCTTGCCGCTGTGTGTGTAGAGGTGGAACCTATTTCCACTAATCTTTGCCCGTTTTCCCTTTTGTAGAAATAGCCTGATGGCTCTATTAAACTTTCTCTTCTTTTTCCCACGCGATTGCTGTGTCGTGCCATTCTTTTGTGTAGCAGTGCAACATCTGGTGACCCCGGGTGGAATTGCAGGTACCTGCTTGCACATTCCTTGCTTTGTAGAGTTTACATAGAGCATGTAAACATGATTCTTTCTTTGTCCCCAGACCATGATTTGGCTCTGGGAGATTTGGGAAAGGATGTTGGAAAGGAAGCAGGCTGGAGTTTCTAGAGATATGTTAGACAATCTATGTCGCTTTGGGGGGAGACATGGTTTTATTTTGGAGGCAAACTACACACTGGCAAGGGACAGTTGGTGCCGTTTAGGCATGTTCATGTTCTAGTTCTTATGAGATAACTATGATCCGAATGTGGCGAGTTGTTAATAGGCTTGAAGCGTATGGAGAAGCAGTTCTTGGGAGACGGATCCAGCTCTGATGTCTCTGAGGATGGAGATAGCCTTTCTGGGGGCTTCTCTGAGCCAGAATCTGAGGTGTCTGGGGGAGATGGGCTCCTATCGGACGTCTTGGATTTGGAGGGGGAGGTAGGCAGAGACGTATGGGCTTCTGATAGTCCCAAGGCTCAGTGCCCCCCCCCCTCCGCCCCCCCCCCGCGTCTCTGGGCTGGAAGGAAGGGAGGGATCCGACCCATCTCTGTGCCTTTCCAGCGTTGGGGGAGGCTGTGGAATCTCCCCCACCCCGATGCCCCTGGTGGAGGGTGACTATGTCACTTTTAAGGGTTGTCATTGTGGAATTCCCACTAAGTATCCACACGAATCGATGAGTACGGTCTTGTCTTTGGCTCCGGACAAAGCCGGAGGAGCTGCGCCAGCTGCGAGACCGGCTGCCACGCCTTCTCGTGCAGGGAGGGTGCCCCTGGCCATCGGCTTCCATGTCGCAGGAGATATATTGCATGGAGGCATCCCAGCCAATCCATCTCTGGCACCGTTTGAGGCGGATCGTGGGGACGTGGAGCGGACCCACAGTCAGGTGGCGTTTTGCCCCCCTCCAAACCCCCCTGCAGGCGCTCTCCCTCCCTCCTGTGCCGCGYTGCGGTGAGCGCAGGCCCCGGTCGAGCGATACCACCACCTCCCACGAGCACTCCCCAGCCCCGCCAGAGCCGTGGGTGCCGGTGGGCAGAGGGAGCGGGGCGGTGCCGTCTGCGCCTGCATCCTGATCCCCGCAGCGCCGGGCAGGAGACAGACTATGCCGGTGGAAGGGAAGCGGGGCAGCGCTGCGTCTCCACCTGGGTCCCGTTACCCCCCGTGGCACCGCGGGGGAGGGAACCGGCACCTGCCGCGCACTCCGAGCTGGGACCAGCGGGCTCAGCTGGCTCTTGCGAGGCAGATGCGGCAGCTTGTGCTAGGACTCCATGGGCTTTCTCTGGCTCGGACAAAGCTGGGGCGGCCCCGAGCACAGCAGATGCTGAGGCTGCTACAGAGGATGCCGCGGCCGGGGAACGGCTGCAGTTCTGTCGGCGCAAGAAGCCCCTGATGGGCACGTCCGCGTCAACTGGCCAGGTGGCAGTGTGCCCACAGCATCATGGCCGGTTTTGGGGAGATGTGAAAGTCAAGGTTGAGAAGATGCTTGAAAGTGATTCTACACGTCGCCCCCTAGATAGCGGAGATGAGTCTTCGACCTCTGCTGCGGCTGCCACTAAGGCCATGACATCTCGGTCTGGTCTACATTCTGCTAAAGCATCTGCCTCTGCCCCTGTGGGGGCTACAGGATGGGAATTAATTGATGCCTTGCCAGGAGGTCGCCAGGCTTTCCTTGTACTTAAGGGGGTTGCTAATAACACCTATCAACCCCTATCATGGAAAGCCCTCATGGAGCTTCGAAAAGAGGTCAGAACACATGGTTTAGGGTCAGTAGATGTGATGCAGTTGCTTCAAGTTTTAAATTCAGATCTACTTACACCTTATGATATCTGGAGTTTGGCTCGTATTCTTTTCCAACCAGTCGAATATGACATTTTGGGTCTGAATGGACTCAGCTGGCTATCAGAGCAGTGGAGAGGAACACCAGATTGGGTCAACGGGATCCTAGGCGTGCCATTGGCACTGATGTGCTGATGCGTAAAGGCAATTACTCTTCTGTCCAAGGGCAGGTTGGTTTTGACCCTCTGGTTCTCCAACAATGCCAGCAGATAGGCATGGCAGCATTGGTTAAGGCTGTAGAAATGGCTTCTCCCAAAGGCTCTTTTGTGAAGGTTTTCCAGGGAGCTACGGAACCCTTTCTGCAATTTGCAGGGAGGTTGACTGCCTCTGTCGAGAGGCAGGAAGAAGATCCAGACACAAGGATGATGTTGCTTAAACATCTTGCTAGGTCTAGCTGCAATGAAGAGTGTGGAAGGATCATTGAGGCACTGCCTGGTGATCCATCTGTATCTGAGATGGCCAAGGTCTGTGTAAACATAGGCATCACAGGTAACAGGTTGGTTGCTGCGGCTGCTGTCCAGGCCAGGACAGCAGGGGAATACTCAGGTCAGGAAGAAACAGGGTAGGAAAGTATGGAAGGTGACAGATACCTTGTTTTATTGTGCCTGGTGTGGACAGCCAAATCAGACTGCAAGGGAGTGTACAGCCATGGTGTATGTTGATGGTCGGTCTCTGCTGGGATCAGGAAACACAAGGAAGAGTGCAAAGGGGAATCACACTTGGACACAAGTATTTCCCCAGTCCCCGGAACTGATGGAGGTCTGTTATGCAGGCTCGCAGCCAGCACCAGTGGTTTGGCAGACATAGATGTCTGCACAGCTGAAACTATGGTGCTGGACTCTTCCAAAGTGCACAAGGCTACCCTGGATGCTTTTGGTCCCTTGGGTGACGACATGAGTGCTCTTCTTATGGGGAAGTCTAATGCCACCCTTCAGGGTATCCTTGTGCGCATGGGACTCATTAATGCAGATTACACAGGACAGATTTGTGCCATGGTTTSCACACTCACTCCCCCTGTCACTATCCCCACAAACACACGGATTGCTCAACTTGTGCCTTTTAAGTCTTCTGTTTGCAGGGGCAGAGAACCAGTCATGAGGGGACAGTGGTTTTGGATCCACTGGGCCGCCTCAAGTTCACTGTGCTGTGCTGACCAAAGATCGTCCTGAAATGCTGTGCACCCTGTCCATCCCTGGCAAGACACCATCAAAGATTTGCCTCCAAGGGCTCCTTGATAGCGGGGCAGACGTAACAATTTTCTCTCTCGCTGCTTGGCCCATGCAATGGCCCTTGGATCCAGTGGAGACGGCCGTCACAGGCTTGGGAGGAAGGGCACAATGCTACGTGAGCCAGCAGCCTGTGACAATTATGAACCCAGAGGCACAGACAGCCATGGTTTGGCCTCATCTTACAGAAGCTGCTGTTAACCTCTGGGGGAGGGATGTTCTGGCTGCTTGGGGAGTACACATCGGGATGGATTTTTGATGGGGGCCACTGTGATGAAGGGTGCACACTGTTCTATGCCTCCTATGCAGTGGTTGGTTGACAAACTTGTCTGGGAGAACCAGTGGCCCCTCCCTCATGATAAGTTAGTTGCCCTTCAAAACTTAGTACAGGAGCAGTTGGAATAGGGTCATCTGGAGCCTTCTACCAGTCCCTGGAATACTCCTGTCTTTTGCATCAAGAAAAATCTGGGAAGTGGAGGTTGTCGTGGTGGAAGGCACGGGGGTGTTGCTGGGATGCCGTCACCCGCCATGCTTCCCACAGACTGGCCGTTCCTCATCATGGATCTGAAGGATTGTTTTTTTGTGATTCCTTTGCATCCCAATGACAGACCCAAGTTTGCATTCACAGTGCCAGCAATGCTGAGCATGCACAGCAATATCAGTGGAAGACTTTGCCTCAAAGGTTTCGCAATTCTCTGGTCATTTGCCAGTGGTATGTGGCCCGAGCCTTATCTGGAGTTCACAAGCAGTTCCCTGATGCTCACATCTGTCACTATATGGATGACATTTTGGTGGCTGCATCCACCCAGGATGAGCTGCTGAGGATAGAGCCTCAGCTGCTCAATGCCTTGCATTCTCATGGGCTGCAGGTGGCTCCAGAAAAGGTTCAACAACAACCTCCTTGGAAATATTTGGGGGTCAAAATTCTGTCCAGCACCAAGAGGAGCAATTTGTGGATTCGGTGAAAACACTGAATGATGACGGAGCTATCTCTTCTGAGATTAACCCCGGCAGTGTAAATTTTTCTTCTTACCGTTACATGCTCAAAAGAAGGAATCGGAGAGCGTCTGTGTTGCGGACTGCAGATGTTTATTTTTACAAATCTTATCTCTAACTTCTTTCTGTCCTGCATGAAGTTCACAGGCAGCTGGAAAAATGGTTTCTCTCCCGCCCACGACAGTGTCTGGGCTTTTATATTCAAAATTACGTTAACATTGTTTTTCTCTAAACACCAATAACTAAAACCCATGTCATGCAGTGAAATTTTACCTTTACCAATCCTAAAAACCCATCACCCTTTGCAAAGAAGGAAGAGGAAGACAGAACATGTGCTCTTATCACACTGATCTGCCTCCATCTTTGCCCCATTTATGTCTATGTAGCAAAATCTAAAAACCCTTCTACACACCCAGTGACATAACAAAATCACACCAATCAAACCCTTGTGACCTCCAAATCCTCTGACAACCCTGACAGTGCTTTTTCCATGGGCTGGGACCAAAAACCATCACTGTTTCAGGCACAGGCCAGGGAGGATTCACCCCCCCTGTCCAGGCTCTTGCCCATCAGGAGAACCAGAGAGATGCTCTGGTTTCCCACAGAATGATGCCCAGAAATTGATAGGAGTCATCACAGGGTTGCGTCCTTATTTGGGGCTGACCACTTCACAGCTGTCTCCTCTGTTTGAACAGTTGAAGGGAGACCCTGATTTGAAGTCACCTCGCACATTGACCCCTGAGGCACGCCAAGTGCTGGATGAGGTTCAGTGAGCTGTTTCTGCTCACCAAGTTTATCACATTGATCCTTCCATTGATGTCACTGTTTTCATCACCATTCCAGATTTGCATTCTACAGGCATCATTGGCCAATGGAATCATGAATGGTCTGATTCCTTGCACATTTTGGAATGGATCTTCCTGCCCCATCAGCCCCAGAAGATGGCAACCGCGTTGTTTGAGCTGATTGCTCGCTTGATAATCAAAAGTCGGCAACACTGTCTGCAGCTGATGGGTGTGGATCYTGCAAAAATTGTACTCACGGTACTGCGGGAGGATTTCGATTGGAGCTTTGTGACCAGTGTTTCCCTGCAAAGTGCTCTGGAAAATTTCAAAGGGCAGATCACTTTCCATCTGCCCAGCCATAAGCTACTGCAAGTGGCGAAAAGCACAGAAATTTCTTTGAGGCCCACATTCAGTCAGGAGCCTGTGCAAGGACCCACCATCTTTACTGGCAGTCCAGGAAGGACCGGAAAGGCCATTGTGACTTGGAGGGATGGATCTGAGTGGCAGGTTTTGGAAGGCCATGAAGATAGATCAGCCCAGATGGTGGAATTGAGGGCTGCTGTCATGGCATTTGAAAAGTTTTCCCAGGAACCTTTCAATTTGGTCACGGATTCCACCTATGTGGCCGACATGACACAGTGGTTGAGTTATTCGGTTTTGAAAGAGGTCAGTAACCCTGCCTTGTTTCATTTACTGAAAACTCTGTGGTGTGCCATCCAGACCCAGGTTCATCCGTACTACATTCTGCATGTGAGGAGTCATAACAATTTGCCAGGGTTTGTAGCAAAAGGTAACGCAAGAGCTGACAAGTTGGCTGACCCCACGTAGGTAGCACCTCAGCCTGACACACTCGCTCAGGCCAAGGCCTCGCATGGGTTTTTCCATCAGAACGCACATACCTTGCAGAAGCAGTTTCACTTGACGCCAACTGAGGCTCGTGAAATTGTCGAGTCGTGTGATGACTGTCATGAGCTCACTGCACCTTTGCCAGCAGGGGTAAACCCCAGAGGCCTGAGGGCCTTGGAGCTTTGGCAGACCGATGTCACCCAGGTTGCTGAGTTTGGCTGGCTCAAGTATGTGCATGTCACTGTGGACACATGCTCCTCTGCGATGTGGGCTCCAGCACACACTGGGGAGAAGGTCCGTGATGTCATTGCCCACTGGAGGCAGGACTTTGCTGTTCTAGGCATACCCTTTGCTGTGAAGATGGACAATGGTCTGGCTTACACCTCGCAGCAGATGAGGCAGTTCCTGCAGTTGTGGGGTGTGTCACACCAGTTTGGTATCCCTCATTCTCCGACTGGTCAAGCTATTGTAGAACGCACTCGTGGTACGTTAAAGTGGGTTCTCCAAAAACAAAAACGGGGAATGCAGGGTGAAACCCCACACAGTCAGTTGGCAAAAGCTTTGTATGTCATCAACCACCTCACAGTGCCGCAGAATTCTAATAATCCTGTCACTTTGAACCATCATTTTTCATTGCAGGCCTTGGATGAGACGCTGCAGCCTCGAGCGAAGGTTCGGGTGCGGAATTTAGTCACCAAACAGTGGGAAGGTCCCTATGATCTTATCGTTTCAGAGCGTGGGTATGCATGCATATGCACAGATACTGGGGCACAGTGGGTACCTTCAAAGTGTGTTCATCCTGACCTGTGACGGCAAAGGCAGAATCCGGCCGGCAGACGGGCTGGAGACCGTGACCAAATTGAAAGCCATCAGGCAGATGGACCATCGAGTGATGACCCAGATGTAGACAACGAGAGTGATCACTCAGAGGGTCCCTCCACAAGCAGACACCGAACATTGTTCATTTTTCTTTCTCTTTTTTCTTTTTTAAAATGGAAAAAAGGGTGAGATGTCACCCTGAATTTTTAAGCCTTCTGATAAGTTGTCATTTGGAGTCAGTTTTCCGATGGTTTTTCATGTAAATAACAGGTGTTGTTTTCTAACCAGCTTGGATGTTTACATTCTTCTTAGTGGGATGGATTTCCTTGACAAGCATGTGTATTAGCCAGTGTGTGTGTAGAGGTGGGAATTTTCTCACCCAATTAGAACCTTTTCCTCCTCTTGTATAAAATATCCCTAATTTTGAATAAACTCCTCTTTCTTTTCTTTCCCCTCATAATTGCTGTGTCGTGCAGTTCTTTCATGTAGCAGTGCGACAGCTATATGTAAATTCTATATGATTTTGTGTCTTATGCGGATTGGTTACAGTGAATCAGAATATTCAGGATGGGAAAAGATATAATGTATTGTAACAAGACTGGAGCTCTCTACTCTCTCCTCTTGCTCTCTTTCTCTCTTTCCCTCTTTCTCTCTCTCTGGGGCTTACTCTAAGCTGTGGCTGGTAGCTTGAGTGAGCCACCCTTTGCCCATGACCATCACAATAAACTACATGTTTAAAGAGCTAGCTGGACTCTGAGAGGTCCCCACATCCATTCCTACATTAGGGCCTCTCCCCGTGTGGATCATTTGGTGCTGGATCAGCTGGGACCTCTGGTTGAAGCCCTTCCCACATTCCCCACACTCACAGGGCCTCTCCCTGGTGTGGATCCACTGGTGTCTGATCAGGGTGGATCTCCAGTGGAAGCCCTTCCCACACTCCAAGCAATTGTGGGGCTTCTCCCATCATCAAGGTGCTCATGGATCACCAGTTCCAAGCCCTGGCTCAGGCTCTGTCCACCTTCCTGGCACAGGCTGGATCTTTCCTCCTCAGAGCACCCCGGGATGGGTTTGGAGCCCCTCCTCCTGTGGGATCTCCGGGCCTTTTCCTCCCCATTGGATTCCTGTGCTGTGGAGCTGCTCAGAACAGCCTCTTCCATGAGGTTCTGTGCTGGGGATTTGTCCTCCCTGGTCTCCATCCTCAGCTCCTTTTCTAGGGGACGAAGGACAAGGAGAGGATGGGATTTGCCAGAGGCAAGGGGAAGGAGATCCCCCCAATGCATCCCCGTTTTAAGGGCCCCCCTCTATTGTCAGGTCCCACTCCAACTCCCCTTGAAAGGGCAACACCACTCCCGGTGATTCCAGCAGCAGAGCCCCGGGAGGGTTTGGGGGTACCCAGGTGGTGCTGGTGATAGTGATGGGGACCCCGTGCTGGGTATAAACATTTGTGAGGAGTTCCTGTGGAGGTTTTGTGGATTCTGCAGGTTTTTGGGGGTTCCCGAAGGGGGTTTTCAGGGGTCCCGAAGGGGGGGATTCAGCAATCCCAGGGGGAAGCCAAGGCTGTTTTGGAGTACCTGCCGGTGATGGAGCTGGGAGCCCCGTGCCAGGTCCAAACCTTCTCAAGGGGGTTTGGGGGCACGTTGGGAGGTCCTGTGGAAATTTTGATGTCTGGAGAGGGTTTGGGGGGTCTGTATGGGGTTCTGCGGTTTTGGGGAGTTTTTGGAGGGTCACAGGGAGGTTTTTGGGATCCCGGGGAGGTTGGGGTGTCCCAGGGGTTTGGGGTTCCCGGAGGGTTTGAGGGTCCCTGGGCCACACTGGTGCCAGAGCTGGGGACCCCGTGCCGGGGCTGAACCTTCTCACTGTGCATGGGCAGCGTCAGTGTGTTCAGGGAGATCCTGGGGGCCGCGGGTCACCCCAAATCCCGGGGGACCCCAAATGCTGAGGGACCCCCTGAAATCCCTTCAGCGCTGGATCTGCTGCAGGCAGGGGGACACCAGCACTCGGCCCCACCCCCACCATCCCAGGGGGGCAGAAACGGGGGAGGGGCAGGGACAGGACCCCCAAATTCCTGGGGAAGGGGACACGGGGGGACTCCCAGGAATCCACGGGGGGGATGAGGGGGGATCCAGGAGGAGTTTGGGGGGCCTGGGTGGGTCATGGGGGGGACCCGCAGGAGTCTTGTGGGGGGTGGGGAAGGTAAAGAACAGGGCGACCCCCAGGATGGGTTTGGGGGAGGAAGCGGATTGGAGCTTCCATGGCAGTGGGATGGGGATGAGCTCTGCCCATGGAATTCCATGGGAATGGGATCCATCTACAAGAATCCCTACGGCAATGGAACACCAGTGAGATCCATCCATTGAGCTCCAATGGGAATTCCCATGTTCCCAGATTTTGTACTCCCAAATCCCACATCTCCAAATCCCACATTCCCATGGGAATTGGATCCCCCCCACCTTCACGCTTCAGTGCCTCCCGCCCATATCTGACAGATTTCGGAGCCATTGCGGGCAGGTGTGCCCCTGGGGACTTGGGAATTCCTCAGCCTCCAGCTCCTCGTGTTCCCAGCGCCTCTCGGTGACCTGGGCAGCGCCGTCGACCACCAGGAATGTCCCGGCTGGCAGCTGGAAGGAGAGGAATTGCCGCCCGTGGGAGCCGAGCCGATCGGACCCGCGGACGCTGCCGTGGGACAGGAGGTGACAGGCGGAACCCTCCTGCAGCGTGTGGAGAGCTGGGCAGGGATTGGAGGCACGGAGCGCCACGGGATTGTGTCCCAGCCCCACGGAGCCCCATTGCAGCCCTGAGGCTGATGCAGACCCRMAGAGGCTGCCGGCAGCCCCTTGGATCCGCAGGGATGCCCAGGGCAGCGCCCCAGATGCCGGCGCAGCCCCGGCGATGCCCAGGGCAGTGGCTCAGTTGCCATCGCAGCCGCACAGATGGCCCAGCCCCGGCTGCCCGGCCTGAGCCCCGCTCTGGCTGTGCCGCTGCTGCAGCACCTGCAGCTCCCTGCTGGCCCCGGGCCGGTGCCGCTCCTTGTGCCGCCTCTGGCTGTGCCAAGATCCCGCCTGGGCTCCGGCCCCATCGCCGGCGGCTGCGGCTCCGCCCGGCCCCGCTGCTGTGGCGGCGCTGGAAGGGGATCCCATCCAGGGACCCCATGGACAGCGACTGCGGGAACCCCGGGCCGGGCTGCGCCAGCGCCACGGGCAGGGACCGCAGCGACAGCACAACCGGCGGGACACCGAGATTTGGGGCTGGGGGGTCACGGCTGAAGGAAAGAGGCAACGGGGAGAGCTGGGAGAGCAGGGAAGGGGCTTTGGGGGTTCCAGCGTTAAGCAAAGGGGAGGGAGGGGTGCGTGGCGTTAAGGGGGGTTCCTGTACCCAGGAACGGAGCTCCAAGGGTCCCCGGTGTCCCCATTCCYATCAAAAYGCGGGAAAACCTGGGATGGCCGGGAAAGGGGTGCAGGGKGTGTTGGTGGCGGATCAGGGGGTGCAGGGTGGAACCCATGTCCCGGAAATGGGGGTTCGGGGGGATGGCGGCGCCCAGGAATGAGGGTTTAGGGGCCCCTGGTGCTCCGGAATGGGCGATCCAAGAGTCCCGATGCCGGGGATTCCCCCTCACCTCTCGTCGCCCTCCCCGGTGCCCCCAGGAGTGCCCCCAGCCCCAGCGCTGGAGCCACCGCGCTGCTCCGCTGCGGCTCCGCCCCCAGCCTCGGCCCCGCCCCCAGAGCCGGCCCCGCTCTTTGCTCTCCGCCAATGGGAGCTCGCTTCTCCAGAGACTTGCAACAAAATCACTTCTGTCACTTGCTTTAAAGATACAGAATATGGGTGAATGGACATGAGCTCATCCTCAGCCAGTCAGAGCACAGAAACATGCTGTGTTAGCCTCTCAGAAATCCCCTCCAATTATCACTGATTGCAATCCACACTTCCAGTCTGACCCACAGAAGACAACAGCCTTACAGAACACGTTGTTTTCTTCCTCTGAAAGGACCAAGTTAATGTTTGGTCAAACAGGAACACAGCTGGAGCAGGGTTTGACACCTTCTGCCAGCCTCAAATGTGAGGTCTAAAGCCTCATGAGCTACTAAGTTTTTGACTTGTACTGCAGGGTAAGGAGTTGATGGTTCTTTTCATCCTTAATGAAGAATAGTGCTTATGTAGAACAGAGAGAATTGCAAAAACCCAGACATTTTAGATATTGATACACCAATTATAGATACTGAACACCCTAAATTCAAAGTGATATGGACTGTACTGCTCACTGCAAAAGCTGGGGCTCTGTAAAAACAATCTACCATAGAGATTTGTACAGAAACTGCTAATGCTTGTTTTCTTCCTGAGACACTTGCTCAGAATATCAGGTATCTTGAACTTGTATCTTGTCATTTGTTTCAAGAATAGCAATTGCCATTTTTGCCCCTCTTTTTTACAACTTTATAGACTTACTTGTAAGCCTTAGGCTCTAAAGTTGTTGTCATGACTACAAAATCATTCTGGAACTTTGCCATCTCCGTGGCAACTGGCCTACATCTGCAAAGGATTTTGATACAACACCAATGTTTGCTGGCACTGTTAATCAGAGATACTAATTTAATATATCAGTGCTTTACACTGGAGTTGACATGCTGAAAAAACCATTCAGCTCCCCCRCCGCCGATACCGATATGGGAGTGCCAGGCCAATATTGTGGCCACCTTGGGCGCCCACATTGACATGCTTTATCTTGTGGTTATAATCATGAGGAAACTTTGATGCTGACTCATGACTTGCTAAAGCATCAGCTCACACAGTGAACACCTTACCACAGGATGCAGTAGCGTGGACTAAGGAACACACAGTCTCCTGTTACCAAACAGCATATGAAAGCACTGCCTTACTTAGCTCATGCAGGTATAGGGGAGCTCTTTGAAGAGAAATCAGTCCAGTATTTCCCAGTTCTATCAATATGATGAGCAGAATTCACCCTGCTCAGGCAGACCCCTCTGAAATCAGCAGCTGGGATCCCTTAAGCCAGAAGTTCTGTTTTCCTAGCAAAACACTCAGAGAAGGGCCTGAGGCAGGAGCAAAGCCTGCTGTGAACACCAAATCCAGGGGGCAATCCTGTAGAGCACGTTCTGGTGTGCAGAGGAGCACCTGGTGCTGGGTGTGGTGAGCAGGTGATCAGGCAGTGACCAAACCCTCATGGTGTGACAGAGAGAAGGGGCTCAAGTGAGCACTCTCCATGTTTCACACAGATCAGTTGTCTTTCTAACACTCCCCAGAGAAAAGTCAGGCCTCATGGACTGGCACAAAGACGGATGCAGTCCTTCAGAATACACATTTCAACTGCCCACATGTGTGGGAGATGTAGAGCCTGAGCTTAGCTCCATGGCACTGAGGTGGACAAATTACCTGCACCAAGCAACAGCCCAACAAGGATCAACCTTCCAAGGGCAGGGAGAGCCTAGAAAATACAGCCAGCAGGGTTTTCCTGGAGCAAAACCATGATGCTTTTGCACAGCACTGTGAAAAAGCCTCATTGATCTCAACATTCCAAATGCTTACTTTATCCATACCTTTCTGAATGGAATTGCAAAAAATGTGCAGTGTAGCAGAAATGGGAAATATTACCCTCTTGGAAAGTGTATTAATCTTTCCAGAACTTTCTAGTGTATGTGTTATTAATGCCAGGGTAGAGCAAAGGCTTTGTGTTGGTATAGGGGTGGAGGTGAGGAGAAAGCAGTATTTACAAATAGATTCTGCAAACTCCAGTTCAAAAGAGATGACACCTTCTGTCATTGCAGATGAGGACTTTCTTATTTGTTTTCTGCCAGAAATAGATGAAATCAGACTCACTGCCCTGAGTTAGTCCGTGAGCCTTTTGTTCTTACTGGCCAGAGTCCCATTCCCAGCAATCCTTTAAATGTCTAATTTTTCATGCAACTCCCTTGATGATCTGTGCTGTTGGTGTGCTCAGTAGCTTTGTGTTGGTAGAGCAGATCCCAAGGGTATCGTTCTTTTTATTCCATTTCACCACCGTGTGGAGAGAACAGTCCTTCCTCTCTGCAGGTCAGAGAGAAATGATCCATTTACTTCCTTCTAAATGGAGGATCATTCTGTTCTTGCTTGGCACTGAAACTTTTCTGTCAGGCACCTTCCTGGAGACAATATTCTAAAAGCCAGATTTTCAGCAGGTTTGAAGGCTTTCTGCAGTTCCCCATTGAAATATTGRATTAGATCTGGAATGATTTCCTTCTGCACTGGTGTCATTTTAAGGAAGTTTTATGCCAGGGCCTTTGATGCAGAATTTCATCTCAGGGTGAGTTCTTACCTGTAGACTCTCCAAAGCATCCTGTGCAATGGCCTTGCTGCCTGGCCCTTGGTTCCAGCAGTGCTGCTGGCAGGCTCAGTTCAAAAGCAGGCTCCAGGGCTGTGAGACCATAAGCACAAGCCCTTTTTAAAATACAAACCCTCRGAGCTGCTGTGTCATTTCTACTCCCCCAAAGCTGCATTCCACTCCTGCCAAACCTGTCCATGAAGGGGATGAGTACAGCTCTTACTGGGAAGGGTGAATGGAATGAGGAGTGGATTGTGCTGATGAAAGCACAGGCATGCMTTTCTGTGTGCTGCAGCTGATCAGCTGGAATTGCTTGGGGAGCTGGGGATTKGGGATGGATGAATACAATTGCCTAATTGAGACTTTGGTTTTAAAAATCACTTTGAAAATACTTGTGAGTCCCTCTTTTTGCCTCCTCTGAGCCTCGGGGCTTTTAAATGGGAACCAGTTTTGACTTGACACAATCTCACTGGRATCAGCAGAGAATTTTAATTAAATACAACAGTGTTTAAAACAGTGTTTTAAAAAGGATCCAAACACTTAGAACTGGGAAAAGAAATGAGGCAAGTTTGTGTAGATTTCAAATGAGTTTTCATTCTAGAAATGCACAAAACCTCTGAAGCTGTGGCTGTTCTGCTGGCAGGTTTATAAATGGCATCAGATGACCTCGGCCACCAACTTCAGCCAATGAAGAGCTCATTTTGAACAGTGAACAATGACAGCAAGAGCTGATCCAATCAATACTTCCTGAGCTTCCTGGGACCTAAGGTAGATTGGAATAAACCACCTAGTCAAGAAATTATCTTGTACTAAAAGAAATAATAATCTGGGTGTCACCCTGAATTCATTATTAAAAATGTATAGTTAATAAAAAAGTGTTTTCCAGGCATGCTGTTTGCTTCTTTTCATTTTTCCTGGTTTGAGAAAGCAAAAATCAAAAAGCTTTTTACTTTTTCACCTACAACAGACTGTTCAAGTGTTATTTCCCCTGTCTTGGTAGATACAGGTACATAAATTTTAAGAGAAAATTTTAGAAATTCAACAGTAAATTTTTAGATCCAGCAAGTGGAAATATCCTAAATAAACAATGTACAAAGCAAATTGCAGGGCATTTATCATAGGGCTGTGAGGCAGGTTAATCTCACACCATGAGAGATGGGTCTGTTGGCCAGTTCCAGTAAGGCCAAACGAGCTGCCCTTGCTTACAGGAGCTGGTAAAAAGCAGGATATCAATGGCTGGGATTGCTCAGGGGGATGGACGGGGGAGCCGTGCAGCAGCTCCTGGGACTGCAGCCTCATCTCTGCTGCAAACGTTCTGGGGCTCAGGAATTGTTCTCAGTGTGAACACTGCTTCCACAGGGAATAGGAATAGAATGCCATCACTAAGTCACAGCAAAAATATTGATGAACTCATTTTCTTTCCAATGTACTGTGCTAATAATGACAGTTTTTCTTTCATTTCATATTCAAAACCCACAAAGAAGTACGAGTTGAATTTACACCTATTAAAAATGGCTCTGAGCTGTACCCAAAAATAGTCAGCAGCATCACTATATTGGTTTTTTCAAAAAGCTACAAATTGGTTTTTGTCAAAAAGCTACAAATCTGAAACCCAGCAAGATATCTTTGAAAATGTTTAATAGTGACTAGAAAGTCCTAAATGGAGACATGGTCATGGAGAGAGGGGGCCATGTTCACGTTTCATATCAGGATCACAAAATGCTGCTGGTTCAGTTTATCTGGTGATCACATTACTGATGTTAATGTGCAACTTCACCCACAAATGAAAACAAAATGACCCAATGTTGTGAAAACTTTATGTTGTCACATACATATTTTTTACTTCAGAAAGAGTGTTTTTACAGCATTTTTTTCCCCACAAAAAGAGTGAACAAAAATCTTCCTCTTAGGTGAGTCATTGTTACCTGATCTCTCCAGTATGGTTTTACCACCTTATAGCCAGAGAAACAAAACAGGAAACTTCACTTTGCAAGCAGAATCCTCTTTCAAACTTCATATTTTTTTCCATATGTAAGAACCCTCTGATATTTGACAGCAAAAAGAGAGCAGCCAACAGCTCAGACTTAGGGAGAACTAATGGATTCTGTTACACCATAATAATTCATTATCAAATTGCAAAAATGTCTTCTTCAATGCAATATTCAAACACAGGGACTGAAATTCTCTGAACAAAGGAATGAGGACGTGACAGTAAGACCTGGTATGGAAAATGAAGGGGATATTTATAAATTATTTGACAGTACAGCAGAAAATTTGGATCTTTTAACATCTTTTGAGCCATAGAAAGTCAGATTTATATATGTCAATATCAGGAAAGTGAACAAAATGCATACTGTTAGCAGAATGCAAGAAATCATAGGATCCACAATTTAAAAGGGTGAGAAAAAATCTTTAATGAAAAAATGTATAAAATGTGTAATTTGAACTGATCCATGAAGGCTGTGACATTAACAGCCGCTATTCAGCACAGCAATGCTCAGGGCTAATTTTTGTTGCTAGTGCTGAATATTGACATTCATTGTGCCTGCTTTTCTGAAGTTTGGAAGGGAACTAAACCCCTGTTTCCCAAGGTACTGAACCAGCATRGAGAGCATTCCTAAGCCTGCATAAATGTCAATAATTATATATATTTCAACAAAGATCCTAACCCTGAAGTTGAGGTAGTGCAGTATTTATAATTCCTTGGAAGTGTTTCAGAGCCAGATTTCACCTTGTGTGGTGTTGGGCTGCACCTCTGAGTGGAGAGTTTGGTCATTTCCTGCTGCCATCAGCCCTGAGTGGTGAAAGGGCCTGGGGAGGTTGAAGAGCTCAGTGCTCACCAGGAGCCCTCCTCGTACCTGTTCATTGGAGCATGAGCCTGTGTTGGGAAAATACCTAAAKATGTCACTTCAGTGGCACTGCTTGCAAACTGCACTGATAGGTGGGACCAAAATAAGGAAAACTGAGATTTCCATGGAGAAAATAACTAGGAATGTACAGCAAGGGCTACAGAAAGAACACTGATTTGTAGCAACACCCTCTCCAAAAGGACAACAGAGAGCTTGGATGGGAGCTTTCTCCATGCCACATTTGATCAGTGACTGGAAGGAGCATTGTGACCTTGGTTCCTACCACAACACTTTACAGAAGTTAGCTTCTCTCTTGTTTGAAGTATTGGATGGCTTCTTTCTGCTTGTGGCTTAGGAAATCTTAGAAAATTTATTAGAGGCTGAAGCCAAAAGCAGTGWTTACAAACCTAAGAGTAAATAATAATTCTCCAAGTGAGCTTCCTTTGGAAACTTGCATCTCATTTCATTTTATGACTTGTTCCATCCAATGCTGATCTCACTGCAACAGAACTTGACTTTGCTCTGTGGCAGGAGACACTGGAATGTTTTAATTTTTGTAAGTAATTAATGAAAGGGTAGATATGTTGGAATCTCAGTTATCAAGCAGTTATACTTCAGTTTAAACCAGAAAAATCAACTCAGTTATTTATCTGAATCCAACAGAGACATCTGACTTGTTATGTTGGATCTCAAACAATGTTAAAACAACTGAGAGGATGCATTCATGCAAACCAAGGGAGCAGTTCTTGTGGTTTCATTGTCTTCAAGAGCAGCAATAATCATCTGAAATTCAAATGTCRTGCTTGTGGTGCTCAGTTTTGGCCTTTTGGGGAAAGGCACATTTTAGCAGTCACAGAAATAATTGTCTGGTTTTTTTGCTGTATAAAGACTCAAGATTTTTCACTGATAATGTRTTCCTGATCTTTGAATGCTGGACTTCATCCTACAATTGCTGACTGATAATTGTTTTCAATCCCAACAAGTCAAAATGCTTAAAGGAATTGCTTTTATCTTGGAATGAGTTGGTGTATTTTGCAAAGGAAGAACATTACACAGTAACTCCTCATTTGAGAAGTAATTAACCTTCTGAAGCTATTTGCATGATTAATGTACTAGTTATCATCATGTCCTAATGGATCTGCATTTCCATTCATGTTTTCTTCACTCAACAAATCAAAGTGGATCGAGGAAAGAGATGCCATTTGTTTAATTGTTCATCAGAATTCTCTTCTTCCCCTAATCCAAAGCCCTGATTGTTAAATAGAAGCCCTTAAATGGAGACCATTTCATGATAGATTTGGAACCTAATTCTATCAAGCCTTATTTGTTTCAAAGGCTTTTCAAGATAACTGTACAAGGGGAAAGATCTGTTTTCTTCCTTTTAAAGTGCTTCCAATATTCTATTATGTTCTTCTAATTTGTTTAGCTCTTTAACAAATGCCCTCAATCAAGTTTAATTTTAGAATCCTATAAAATGCTTCCTGTAAATGTAGTTTTGTAAAGCTGTTTACTGCTACTGCTTCTTGCCTTTATGAAAAGGCTGGGAGCAGAATAACTCTGTGCTTGCTCTGAAACCTTGGCATGGTTTGCAAATATTGGAGAGAAGATACATTGCCACAAAAAACCCCAAACAAACAAACAAAACCCCAAACACACGACCTAAGCAATCCATGGAATTAARGAAGTTTCTCTTTAATGAAAAGACACCAGGTAAATACAAAATTTCAGCTCTGTGCAAAATGTGTTTATACTTTGGTGAGGGAAGGAATTCAGTGTATCAGGATGTATAACTGCCTTCACTGGAATTCTTTCACAGCTCTGTGCTGTTTGAAGAGGGAAAAAGAAGAGCCCAAAGCCCCTGCAGACACAGCAGGGCTGCTGCACCAACACACCCAGGACAGGAGCAGGCAGGAGCTCTCATTTACCTGACTCATTTCACAACAACTTCATTTCTTGAGCAAGAAATTAGATATCCAATTATGACTAAAGTAAAACTAGAAATAAATAGCGGGGGGAAAGGAATTGAGAATCTGAACCATTTTTATTGACAGCCAAGAAGTTCTTGGTTTTTGAGAAGTTAAAACTAATGATTAACAACTGTTGAAAAGTAGAATGCAAAGGGTGTTTTCAACAACACATGAACACTTGTCCCCCAGAAATGATCTTACCACAAAGATGGGTTKGGGATACACTCACCCTCCATTGGAGACCCTGCTGGACACTTCACCCAGCTCTACTGCCATCATCTACCACTGAAATTCTTATGAATCCCTGGAGTCACGCTTCCACAGGATATAAGCAAAGAGAATTAATTCTGTTGTCTTTAATCATTCTATAAAGTCCTGCTCTGAATTTCCCCCTGGAAAGGCTCAATTAATTCTAAACCACAGAAGCAGGCTTTTTTTTATTATTATTTGCAGGATTTTTTTTCTTTTTTTAATGGGCTTATACTATTAACAGAATTGCTTTTATGCATGACCAGCCTTCTCCTTGGGACAACAGAGCATTTAATAACCCTAGTCAGGAAGTCTGACTGAAACAAAAATCCCAACCATTGCTGAGGGTTTCACCTTCAGATCATTGGGTGACTCTTGCAGTTCACTCCAGGCCTTTTCTTATTATTGCTTTTTCCCCGGAGTCTTGTCTCTATCTGACGTTTCCCAGATTGTTCCTCAAAGATWATATCTTGAGATTGGAGCAGCTTTGCTGATTTGTACTTGTTAAGTTCATCCTTTCAGAATGATACACATTGTACCACACATCATGGTGAGAGCTGCATGAAATCATCTCTTTTTGTCTTCATATTTTGAGCCCCTGCTTGCTTTGAAATCTCAATACTTGTTTTATTTCTCAAATTGGTGCCTGTGAGCAGCACATTGAACATCCAATTTTCCAGCACTCCAAATTTGTTCATCATCTCATCTACAACTATGAAATGCAGCCCAGAGGGACGCCCAACTGCAGGAAAACGAACACAGAATTGAGTGTGTGTCTGTGGTTTGTTTGGGGTTTTTATTAAGTATTTTAACATTGATGGGAAGAAACAAGTCAGCTAGAATCTAAATGGATCTGTTAAATTGCTCCAAGTATTTTAATTGTAGTAGGTGTGTGCATCAGAACATTTCATTTTACAAGTGATGTATCTTTGGATTCTTAGTTGCCATATTGCAGATCAATTTTATTTTTGGCGGTCGTTATTCTTTATTCCTTCAAGTTCTGAGCAAATGCCACTCAGATTTGAACTAGAGGCTTGTGGGAGACCAGAGTATCTCTCTGGGTCTCCTGGAAGGGCAGCAACCTGGAAGGGGGGGCAGGCCCCCCTCGGCCTGTGTCAGAGACAGTGGTGGCTTTGATTTGAGCCTGTTGGAAAGGCTGCCAGGGCTGACTGAGGATTTGAACGTCACGAAAGTTTGATTGGTGTGATTTTTGTTATATCACTGGGTGAGAAAGTAGGGTTTTTAGATTTTGCTGTATAGGTAAAATGGGGCCACGATGGAGGCAGATCAATGTCATAAGAGCACATCTTCCTGTCTTCCTTTTCCCCTTCCTCTTTGCAAAGGGTGATGGTTTTTTTGGGATTGGGTGAAGATGCAATTTTACTCCATGACATGGATTTTAGTTATTGGAGTTTAGAGAAAAACAATGTTAACGTCCTTTAGAGTACAAAAACCCAAGTGTTATCGTGGGCGGGAAAGAATCCATTTCTTCAGCTGCCTGTGAACTTCACACTGGACAGAGTGAACTTAGAGCTAATATTTCTAAAGTAAACATCTTCAGATCACAACCCAGACATTCTCCAATTCCTTCTTCCAAGCACGGGTGGTGAGCCTTTTACACTGCCGGGGTTAATCTCAGAACTGATAACTCCAACAGAAGCTGATGCTGTAGTTGTCATGTCTGGATGTTACCCTGTGGGCAAAGAGACAGCAGGTTTCTTCAACAACCTGAGCTACTCTTCACCTCTCAACTTTCAACGGTGACATCTCAAAGTGTTGAACTCTTCAGCAAGGGAGAGATGCTCTTCCCAACTCTGTCTCCCGTGAATCTCCTTGTCAACTGATACTAGAAATATGCCAGTACCAGAACACTGTTGAAAAATACACGTTCAGCATGGTGGGGGCAATTGTGGGGATCAGTCTGAAATCTCTGTGGCCATGAATGAACAAATCCTTTGGGACAGCATGTTATTTGAACTCCTGCTAATTCTTGCTTCACAGCTTCTGCAGAGATTGGTGATTGCTTCTCTGTTTTCCTTCTCAAACTTCTCCAGTTGCCTTTTAGTTTCACACCTTCCCCTTTCTTGGATCACACTGGAATCAAAAGTCTGTTACACCCTCAGGACATCTCTTCTTGTAGTAGTTTGTGCCTTGACTATAACTTTGCAATTATCATCTAAAACTGCCACTCAACTATCCTGCCTAAGCTGCAAATATCAAAAAGGCATTTTAAATTATATTGCTAAATTTATAGGCAGGCTTTAGTGTCTGGGGTTAAAAATAATTTATTGATCCTAATAGGCCTGAAAGGATCTAAGTTCCATCTGGCCAGCTAATGGTGCATCCTCTTTTGTAGGTTAGTACTGAGATCATACAGAAAAACAGCAGCACTTTGCAATTTCTCCAGCAATTTGTGGAAGAAATCCTATTGCAGAAGAGAAAGGAATGGCTGGGATATTCTGAAGCCTGTTGGTACCAAGGGACTGACCCAAAATCTTCCTGAGGGGTAACTTCTGTTTGTTAGAGGGCACAGAAGAAKGAGGTGCTCAGAGGAAGATCAAGTGAAGCATCCCTTCTGCCACAGCTCTGGAGCCAGCTCCAAGCTCCCTGGGAYGATTTGTCCAGTTCTTTGCATGGCTCTGTCATTTAGATGTGCACAGAGAAATACAGAGCTGGGAACTAAATCAGTGTCTCTCCAAACGTATTTCTGACCATGGCATCATTCTCCAAACCTTTGGATCTTAGGCTTGTTCGACTTCCACTGGAGACAGCCATATGGAAAAAGACTCAGGGACTTCTTTGCCTCCCATGATTTTGCCCTTCCTCCTTCAAGTCACACTGGCAACCTGTGATGGATGGGAATTTGKTTTTTTCCTCCTCCAGTCACAACCACACCAAGTTTGGCCCTAAAGAATTGATTTTGATTTTGGTGGCAGTTATCTTCAGAATGAAAGGCTGGAATTTGGCATTAAAAAAGAGAAGTGAAGAATTGAGAGTGGCCTGAACTTTAAATGCACACCAATATTCCATGAAAACTATYCAGACCCTTCCAACAAGGGTCATAAATCCTGACATCTCAGCTTAACTACACCACAAATGAAACTGCTACTTAACTCACCTTATCACATAACTTCCTYCCCCTGAWATCCAATCATTTTCAGATTTATAACTGGCAAAATATCYGTGTAACTTTGGAAATATCACACATATTTGCACATAACCACTGTCTCAGAAATTACTAGAACTGAGAGACAAATTCAAATTCATTTCACAATAGCTTTAGATCAACATTTTTAATTCAGAACCTCATCTTCAGATATTCTGTCTTTCAGAATCTCTTACAGCAATAGTAAAAGGGACAATTTAACTGCTGACTACCACTGCCATCAATAATAATGAATAAAACCAAGCCATTGTATTTGGCTGGATTATTTCTTCCATTATGTACAGTACAAAAATCTCTGGGATCTGAGGCACCTGCTGCTGATGGAAAAACTGAGGTAGATTATTTTTGTAGTAATTAAATAGGAGGACACTCAGTCAGAACACAACATCTTTTGGATTGGTGTTACCAGGCATGAAAAGAGGAGGACTGTTTCTACACTGGAGCTTGTCATTATACCAGCACTATTAAAGCTGTACTAGAAAGGCTCTGAAAGTTCTACTAGAAGGGACCTGATGAAATCCTGATTCTTTAGAGGTGAGTGCAGTTGTCAGTAAAGAACTTTCTTATACTTTGTGCCTCAGAGTTGGTTTTTTTTTAGGTACCAAAAGGAGAAAGGTTTATTGGAGATGTTTAACATGTTATTTCCCACTTTTCTCCCTAATTTTGTTCTCAATTAATTCCATGTCAGAGCCTTCCATTTTCACACATTCAAATACACTTCATCAAAGGTAGTAGCAGGACAAAGAGGAAATAGAAATTCAGTTGAATCTCCAGCTGTACACCTGAGGATTCAAATGAAGAAACATTGCTTTAGGAGCATTGCAAATGTTGTTTAGTCAAATTGAGATCAAAGATATGCATTGTATTATCTATCAATCTCATATTATTCAATCCAATTAAGGAGTAGCTACAATACTAAAGAAGGAAAATGACATCTGCATGGATCCTGACTCTCTAGGAAGCATCAATTCAGAAAAGTGTGCAATTTTCTGTCATCATACTTGGGGATAAAGTTCTGAGCTGTGCTTTGTAAATCACTGTGGGTATACTACTTTATGAGTTGCAATTGTTTCCTTAAAAACAGAGGGTGCTCTGAGGATTCCGGGTGGTGTCATGTGAACCTAATCCATTTATTTTCTTTGTACAGGTAAACTAGGCCAGTTTCTCTGAAAGACTCTCTTTGTATTCTGGTATTCCAGTTTCAGGAGTGAGAACATCACATATTTTCTACAGGCTTTGTCCTGAGGCACTGTTCAGTGGCAGAGGTGATAATGAGAGCAGAAAACTGTAAAATAACAGTTCTTTTTCTGGTTTTTTTCTCCAGCAGATCCAGCTTTTTAAAGATCCCCACCTCATATCTAAGAAGATTGATAGACTTATCATGTTCATTTCCAGGACTTTGAAACTGCTGTATCCCTATCCATGGCAATCAACTTTTAACCTTCTCTGCCAGCAGCTGTACCAAACCTGTACCAAAGGGGAGAGGAGGTAGAAAGGAAAAAGTATTCTCCAGAGTTTGAATCTCTTCAGATTAATTGTTGTCATTGTTTTTCTTGGCCATGCTCAGAGGTTTGATTCAGTCCCCAAGGAAAAAAAAAAAAAAACAAACATCAATGATCTCCTCCCCAAACAACCATTGTTCTGGTCTATGAATAATGTCATGTCATTTCAAAGAAAAACCTCAAAGACAAACCACAGCTCCTATTTTCTTGATATTTTCTGGACATGAGCTGCATTTGGGAATATCCTTTGTACTGGAATTAAAGCTGTCATCTTTGAAACGTTTGCAGATCTTTCAGCATTGATGGACTGCTGTAGTGTTTGTATATCATGCATATGAGATTACCAGATCATGCAAAGCATTTCCAATTCTAGGCTGATGTCTCCATCTTTCTTGTCTTTCCTTCTATGGAGAGTAAAAACAAACAGTGTACATAAAAGTATAAAAAAGAGCTCAGGTTTCCAGGTGATTATTGTAATGGAAGGGAATATTAACTTTTACATCTCACTTTTAACATTAGATTATGATGTGCTAAAGCAACCTCATTTGGTAGGTCTTAGTAGCTGTCATTCTTTGAAGATGGCAGGGTTTGTAGTAGTGGTCATGCTTCTGTGTGAAAAAAGATGGCCAAAACTACCTTTTATTTTTTACAATCCAGGCAGAGTGTATTTTAATAAATATAGACAATCTAAGCTACTGGTTTCCTGTTTTCTTTTAGTCACCAGTTTCTGATCTCTCAGTTTTTTGTGACATTTAGCAGCACCCCAGTGCCAAGAATAGCACCAATGTTTCTCAGCAATGTTTCTGTTGTTTAATGCTCCACCATCATTTGCTTCCATATGACAAGAAAGACTTTTAGGTCAGATTCAAAGCTGAGTCAGAGTGATCTTGCGCAAATTTGGATCTGATTTATAAATGAACATCTTAGGAAAACCTGTCTGGAAAACAGTTCTGATGGACAGCACTTCATGATAAGACAGATGTAAGCACATGTGTCAGAAGATGAAAAGTAAAGAGCTGACTGCTCCTAACATCTTTCTTTCTAAATGATCTTCTGCTCTCCACATGAGACTTTCTGCACATAAACTGCTTGCAATTATAACAACGTTATCTGGCATTTCACTGTTTATATGATAGTGATCTGTTATCACATGACAAACTTACATCAATCCCAGTGGTGCATGTTGCAAGGCCTCAGGTGTGTGAAGTATGTCTGACATGGTGTCACACAGCTGCCCTCAGTAGCTGTGACAGTCTGAACATTTCAGTAGCTCATGTGATCAGAACCTTTATTTTGAAGAGCATTTCAGCATCAGCAGTGTTGAAAATCCCTCCTCCTTGGCAGAGTGTGAGTATTGTACTAAGAGTGTGTAAACAGGCCCAGCACAGGCTCAAACCATGCTGGACAGAGGCATGGTCTGAGTGTTGGGGCCTGGAGCACATCAGGATTAAGGCACTTCAGAGAGGGTGGGCAGACAAACTTTCTGCTTGTGTTTGGTTTTCACCAGCTATTGGTCACCTGGGTTTTTACACTGAAAAATATTTTCTGCTGAATCATGACTCCTGTCACAATGTGTTAACTATCCAAATCTAGGAAACAAATACCACGCTGAGAGGGGCTAGGAATAAATTTATACTGCTTGTCTTAGAGGAATTACTTTCACATATATTACAACACTTATCTTTCAGCCAAACCAGGCTGCCACATAAAAGGAGGTCAAGGGCTTCTCTTTTTTTGGCTACTTTTTTTCCTGTTCTTTTTGCTTTCTTTTGTCCTTTTGCCTCATCACAAATCAATGTGGAATGAGATTGGTTTGCTGGACAGCAAGCTGGGACCTGATGAAAATAAATTGAATGAATGTGGAGAGCAGAAAATGGAGTGAATTTTCTTAGATGGTGAAATAATTCAGCTGTGTTAGCCATGCTACAAGACCCCTTCAAAGAAAACAGTTGAAAAAGTCACCATGGCTTTCAGAATCCATCATGATACAGGGCAGAATACATAAAAACACAAAAGTATTTTCTTTAACTACATTAAACAAATGTTAGTGGTGGAACAGCAGTTACTGCGTTCACCTACTACATGAAGAGAGTTGTCATCTCCATGTGATTAATAAAACCCCCACCCACTCAGCCTGAAATACCCACAGCCCCACTTTGGAGCAACTGCTGACACGTGCTCTGAATGTGTGACTGCTCTGCAGTCATGTTCCCTGTGTGCCACCGTGATGCACATGAAAGATGGAGATCATGAAAGGATTCAGGGGGTCTGTGATGTGCATTGTTTTGTGCTGCATTCCCCAGCCTCAGGGATTTGTTAGTGTCAACTGCTCAGGACCTCCACATTTTCCAGATGAGTCAGTGAAAAAAAAACAGTAATGAGAGCATCCAATGTGAAACTCAGACACAGGATTGAAGGCTGTGCTGACTTGCAAAATGAATGGTGTTGGTTTGCACTGTTAGAAACTCCTTGCTCTGTGGAATCTCTTTTCTTCCTGACAATGAAGTCTGTCATTCCTGAGGAACAACAGGCTCACACTTAGCCAAAAGGTACCATCATAGCACCTAGTTTCATTTCCACTCAATCACAGTCAATTTACATCTCACTAAGCTATTTTGAAAGCTTCCTTACACATACATTTTTCATCTTATTGCAAACCTATAGTATTTGTTTAAATAATTAAACTTGGGAGACAGGGAGATTTAGAAGTGACCTGCACAGGTGATGTTCTTTAAGTTGCCTGGAGCTGGTTAGGAAAGGAAGCAAGCTGCTGAGCTGGGTGTCAAGTCCCCGTATCCCTTAAGATTAGTAGATTATCTAGGTCCCAAGTGCAAAATAAACATTCAAATGTCATGTATTATTCAAAGCATCAGATATTTTAAGTATGAAAACACATCGTTAGCTGCTTCTCTAACAAAAAGAGTTTCCTATCTTATGAGCTGGAGATGATTTAAACAATTTAGATGTGATTTATAAAGCACTTGGGGTGATTTAAACAGAATTCTCCACAGCTTTCCCACAGCTTTCTGAAATATAGAAATAGTATTTAATCTGTGAAGCTATTTGCAAAGAAAAAATAATTTCTTAAGTTCCAAAAAAAAAAATTAATTTGTTCATTATTTATAAAAGTCATCCTAATTTCACAGAACAATGGAAGTAAGACCAGAACAGTATGATTCTATTCACAATGAAATTTTTATCAATCCTTTCCCTGCCAAGTCATATTGGTTGGGATTTTTCAGCTGTTTCAYCTGTAYTTTCAGAATGCAGTCTGCTCAGAATGCTGAGTGACTTTCTCCTAATTCAATCAGCTGTTCAACCACAGAGCATTGACAAGTGCCTTTGTGAAATCCAGTAGGAATTGACTTTTGAAAGTCATTTAGAATTCAGTATTTGGTTAGAGGTTCTTATGCACACAACATCCAGACACGCTGTCAGTCAGATTGTCTCAACACAGATGTGTGTAGATTTCTTTGACCTGCAGTTTGWTTATTTACCTTATTACAGAATGAGATCCCTACCAACTTAGGGACWAATTCAATCCACTGCMCTTCASCACTGGRGGTGGCTTATTCAGCCCTCTGCTGCCATTTTTTAGCAGTCTGCTGATTTCCTGCCTGTAGATAATTGTATTACAATGGGCCATAAACCCATAGAAGCAGAAATAGTGTCAACCCATCTCAGTGCTTGTTTCCCTTCCTACTAAGGAATGAAGAATTGATGACTCCACCACTCCTTGCAGTCCTTTGACACCAGCTACAGCTGCTCCTTGTCACATCTCATGGGCACAGAACGAGCATGACACAGCTGGCACAGGTTCCAGCAGTGCAAACAAAAAGTGCATAGGGATTTCTGTTGTCTGGTAAGTGAATTACAGGGGCAGTCATGATGTGGATTACACAAAAAAAAGATGAGGTGAGCTTCTAGATTTCCATAGATAAGAAAAACAAAAACCAAAACAAATAAATGTTAAAAAAACATAGATTGGAACTTTAGTTATCAAGAGACCAGAAATTTGAAAATAAGCAAGCAATACGACAAATCAATCCAGCTACACCTTGGCAGGATTCCTGCCTGAGAAGCTGTGAGACTGGATGTTCTCAGGCTATTCAAGCATCCTTTTCTTCTCTGGACTGCCCTATGAGCCACTCCTGTGTTTCCCTACTCTCCCTTTCTCTGCTCCCACCTTTTTGCTGAAGCATGGCAGAAGAAACTGGAGCATGCCTTGAAGTCATCCCTAATTACCAGCCTTGTCTCTTTTGCTTCTGTGATTTGGAAACAGAAGTGCAGCCCTTCTCAGCACTGTGATAAACCCAGATCAGCTGGAGATSTCTGAAAGCACTGCTCAAGTGAGGGCGCACCAAGGGCAGCCAGGGACAGTCCCGCACACCCTGGGCTTCAGGCACCGCATGGGGAACAGAGCTGGGCCCACATTTGGATGACATTACCCTGGGTGCCTATAGAGGCACTCCTGAAAGAACATCACCGAAAAATGTTTTATAAATAGAGAGTAACTATCTCCAGGATTATAGCCATGATGTTCTTGACACCCCATCTATCTTCTTCTCATGTGCCCTCCTCCTTTTCAGTCAGATTGAGAGTGTAGCAGGAAATCCTGTATGGTCTATTTTAATAGGATCTCAACACATGATACCAACATGCAGAAATATGAATTATATAAGGGCTGTGAAGAGCAGCTTTGGCATCTGCCTGGGCCTGTGGACACCAACCCAACACCCGTGGCAGGGTGTGTTCTCGCCTCCCACCACAGGTGTGAGCCGCATCATCTCAGTCCAGCGCAGAGCCCCAGAGCTCTCCTGGAGAGCTGTCAGTTCAAAGGCACACATGCACACACTAATGCCATCTTCCCTACTGGTGTGTTTTGAACTCTTGGCAAGATGCATTTGCCTCTTGCTTRCTGGAAGCTGCTCAGCTCCAGGGCCAGCACCGAGCTGGGCTGTGCGGGCCAGGCACTGGGAGAGCCTTTCCCTGGGCACTTGACCAGTGTCTGTGTGTCCCGGGCTGTGTCAGACACACGGGGCAAGCCATTCCTTCCAACCTGGGGCACTTTGGGTGGGCTGGGGGCAGCCCCAGGGCACAGGGCAGCGTGTCCAAGGCCCGTTGGTGCAGCATGGTTACCATGGAACAGGGTGTCCAAGGCCCATTGGTGCAGCATGGTTACCGTGGAACAGGGTGTCCAGGCAGCCCTTTGTGACACAGGGGCTGGCAGCGCTGCCACCACGCCAGAGTGCTCGGTGCTCGTGATGGGACAGGACGCGAGAGAGCCATGCTGTGAGGAGCCCTCACACAGCAGCTCCTTCGTTCTGCCCCAGAGCTCTGCCGAGGCATTGCTCCTGCGGCTGGCCTCACAGCCAGACTGCGGGACTTGACCTCCCTCTTTCAACAGGGATCTCCTGTCATTGTGCTAGGAGTCCTCGAGTGCAGGACTCGGAGTCTTCTGTGTTGCAGGTGCCTTGAAGGCGCGACTGCGGCGCTCCTTGACTCGGCCCTTTCCTGAGGCACCTGTCTCAAAGGTGCTCTTGAGGTCAGACAGCGGGATGRCGAGCAGAGTGCTCAGCTTCTTCAACCTGTCTCGGGGCAAAAAAGAGAAAGGCCCTGCAGCTGCCCCAGCACAGCAGCCTGAGGAGCCAGAGCACTTGCAGCTGCTGCAGGATGGTGAGTGGCAGAGCTGGGCCACAGGGCCAGGACCTACAGCCAGCTCGGCCCTATCCCAACCCATCCCATTCCCAGAGGACATGCCCACGGACAGGACGGGACAGGGGCTGGGGCTGCTCCCCCCCCGGTGGCCGTGCTCCATCCCCTGGGCACCCGGGGGCCGTCCCTGCCTGGGGAGCGCAGGGCTGGGCTGTGGTCTCCGGCCTCTCCCGCGGCCCCTCAGCTCTGGCTGCCCTCGCTCTTTGCCACATGCAGGGAAGGAGCGGACACAAGAGCAGGAGCCCGCCCGTGGCCGCTTCCGCAGAGCAGCCCAGGTACCTGCGGCCTTCCCCCCCCCAGGCCGGGCCTGCTCTCACTGCTGGGCCCAGCACCGCCCTTGGAGCACCCCATGGAACGTCCCTCTCTTCCCGCCCTCCTTCTGCTGCAGATGCTGCGCAGCTTCCTGCACATTCGCCGTAAGAGGACCAACGGCGTAGAACCTGAGGCCACGGCCCAGCCTGACTGCAAACCCACCGAGCTGCAGGCAAAGCCTGGTGCCAGCCCAGCACCCACCCAGGGCACAGCAAACCCTGCCACGCCAACGGCTGAGGGCAGGGCCAAGGCTGACACCACCAACAAGGAGCCCTCGCTGGTGAGAAGGGGCAGCTGCTGAAGCCGTGCTGGCAGCGTGAGGCTGGGCAACACAGCAGCCTCTTGGGCTTGGCCTTTGCTTTGGGTGCTGAGGCAGCTGCTCCCAGCTCTGCTGCCTCCCTGTTCAGCTGCCCCAGTGCCTCGGAGCAGGCCTTCGGCCGCTGGGCCCTGCGGAGCTGGCTGGGGTTGCAGGACCAGGGCACTGCTGGTGCTGCAGCCGTTCATGGCTTCACAGCACAGCCTTGTGTTGCACACAGAGCACAGCAATACGAGGCATCTATCAACACCTGGTGGAGCAGCTGGCTGATCCAGACCCAGAGGTGGTTGGCATGACCCTCATTGAGCTCACCCTTACGCTCCAGGAGAGGGGCCTCGAGATACCCAGTGTCACCACCCTGAAGCTGGCTGAGTCACTGCTGCCACACTTTGRGAATGTAAGGCTCTGTGCCCCCAGCCACTGGCACTGGATGCTGCCCAGAAACTTTGCGCCCTGTGCAGTTCGGGACCTTGGCCCTGGTGGGCCCATAGGAGTTGGCGCTGAGGTTTTCTCCTTTCCCCCAGGACAACAGCCATGTGCAGCTGCTCTCCATTCAGCTTTTTGGCAAGCTGGTGGAGCAGGGAGTGGAAGAGGGGGAAAAGCCTCTCACGACAATCGTGAGCCAGAGCCTCCTCCCACTCTTCATGCACTTGCACGATGAGAACCAAAGTGTGGCAGAGGTGAGGTTTTGTGCGATGCTGCTGCATCCCTGGAGGGGGCTCAGCTGCCTCCGGCCCTGGCACCTCACGGGCTCCATCTCGCCCCGGCCTTGGCACAGGGACGCAGGTCCTGTGCCCTGTGCCC
>CADDXX010001265.1:0-16951 GCA_902810485.1 Alauda arvensis | reverse complement strand
CACGGGGGCTGTGGCCTCGGGGCTGGCAGCGCCCGTGGGGGCCAGCGGTGCCGCCCGGGGCCGCCACACGCTCTGTGTTGCTTGGCAGGGGTGGCCGCAGTGCTCATGGCGGGGCAGAAGGAGGAGCTCCAGGTGCTCAGGGAGGGTGAGTGAGGGCAGCGCTGGCAGCGGGGGCCGCCGGGGCAGCTGCAAATGCCGGGCACGGRGCTCCACTGCYCGCCCGGGCTGCGCAGGGCTCTGCTCCCTGTGCCGACCAGTGCCGGCGTCGGCGGAGCACGGAGAGCTCTCGGGGACACGGCGGGGATCCGTGGCCAGCACCTCCCGGCCCGTGCCCTTGTCTGCCGCTCCCTCCTGGCCGTGGCAAGAGCTGGGCGCGATGGCCCTGGCAGGAGGGTTTCCTTGGATTGCTGCAATCCGGCCTCTGAGTGTGGGGCTCTGTTTCTCTCTCTTGCAGCCCTTGAAGCCCTGAGGCATTTAGAGAGCCCCTCCTTCCTTAACCACTTCATCCAGCTGACGTTCCACACAAGATGTCTTGAACTGTGTCAGCTGGATGAGATGAGCCCAGGACCTTTTGGCGACCCCCAGCTCCCACTGAACATGGGACCGCTTCCAGAGCAGAGGCGACCACCTGCAGCTCCAGGCGCAGTTCCTGCTTCTCACAGCTGAGCCCATGGGAAGCTCCAGGAGCTCCTGCCGTCCTCCTCCCTGTTGGCAGCTCCCTCCCTCCCTTCCTCCAGCCCTCACACCCTGCCCATGCCCTTTTTTGCCTCCCAGCTCACCCCTTTGCTTCGCATTCCCTTAATAAACAGTTGGATTTCTTTGCTTTACCCACGTGTCTGTGGAGCCAAAGGGGCCCAAAACCTGAGCCCTGGGACACACAGGGCCCTGCTGCCGTTCTCTGCTGTGCTGTGCTTTGTGCAGGCACAGAGAGGAGCAAGGGCAGCTCAGGCTGCAAAGGTGCCTGTCCTGCAGCTCCTACAGTTGCACAGCATCGTGCAGTTCAAGGTTGTGCTGAGCACGCTGAAGGGGACAAAGGCCCTGGGTTTTAGCAGAGCCAACTTGAGTATGCAGTGGAGCCCCCCCGAGGGATTCCATGGCAAGCATCCACTGAGGGCAAAGAGAGCTGGCAATGCTGGAAGTTTTCAGCCAGAGCTTCCTGAAAGCACAGCAGTGCCCCATGCCTGCATAGGGACAGGAGGAGGGCAGAAGCAGAGGCCATCGTGGCCTACCCGTGAGCTTTGGCTGTGCCTAAAAGCAAATGAAGCAGCAGCAGCCGAATGGTTGAAACTCAGAGGTGCAGGGCAGGCAGGGCCTGCACGCTGGCTGGCTTCTGGCACTTCTGGTCTCCCCACAAGACAGCAATCGCAGCCCCTGCCTCAGACCCAGCCGGGAACCCAGCCACGTGAGCCCAAGGGCCGAGAGGCCGGGCACCCTTCCTGTCTGTCTTGGGCATGGCTGCAAAGCAGCTGCTGCGTGTCCCTGTTCTGTGTTTGGGCTCTGCTGAGCCCAGAGCCGGCCAGCTTGTGCTCTGCTGTCCTAAGAGCGTTCTGGGTGGGCAGGAGAAGCACTGCACACAGTACAGCATATGCTGGAAGGTGCTCAGAGAGCCTCCTGCAGGGACAGGACTCTGCTCTCTGGCTGGCACAACTTGGTTTTGCTGCAGAGGCAACACGCTCTGTTTGATATAAACGGGCAGGAGACAACTGTTTTAACTCCTTTTGTGCTTTTATTAGAAAGCGGTGTCCTTATGGGACAGTCTACACTGCCGCTCCGCCAAGGGAGTGGACCTCCTCAACAGTGCTGCTTATATCACTGCAATGCCAAGGGTCCGTCCAACGATCGGAGTCCCAGGAACGCAAACAAGCTCGTTGGAGTCCACAGATGTCCCTGTGGTCGGCCACCTCTAAAGTCGGGTCAAGTCTGGCTGGCTCGCAGCAAGGGTCCCTAAGTAGTCCTCTAGGTGATACAGTACTTTAGTTCACTGGGTCATGAAGCATTTTGGTGGAAATTGATGATTTATCGCCTGTTTCTGTCCCAGGGGGCTCTGGGCGCCCCAATTTGTATAGGGGTGTCACCTTGGGCGGGAGGGACGTCTGCACATTGACAGCAGCCCCGTCCTGAAGCATGGCGGGAGCGGCTGAGGGGGCCCGAATGGCGGGAGCGGCTGAGGGGGTCCCAATGGCGGGAGCGGCTGAGGGGGCCCGAATGGCGGGAGCGGCTGAGCGGGCCCGAATGGCGGGAGCGGCTGAGGGGGTCCCAATGACGGGAGCGGCTGAGCGGGCCCGAATGGCGGGAACGGCTGAGGGGGGTCCGAATGGCGGGAGCGGCGGCTGTGACAGGTGGGGGGAGAATACGGGAACACCAGGGGACAGGGGCACGGATAGGGGCCCAGGGTGTGCTACGAGGGAAAGGAGTAGGGGAAGCACTCTAGGAGGACAATCGGAGGGGGGAATACAACACTTCAGTATGAATACTAACAAGAGAACTTGCGGGGAAGAGCTCCGGGGAGCACAATCGGGTAGAACTGGGGAGGGATACAACTCCAACAGAAACACCAACAGAAGAGCTCGTAGGTTTTAACATAGACCCTGACCAACATCAACGAGCTCGCAGGCTCAATTCTTAGAGATGTCAGCATCTCATTTATTACACTGTTGATTATTCTTGTCTATACCTATCTTAATTTGCTCTCGCATTCTTTGCATAGAAAAGCTTTCCCTGTGTGTTTGACTTATTTATCTCTGCAAACCTTAATATGTAACTTCAGTTTCTTGAGCGTAGCCCATTTCTCCTGTCACATTTCAGAACTCATCAGAAGGACAGATGTACACTCAAAAGAATCCAAATTTTTTGTGCAACAGAAATTTGTGCAAACAGTGGTACAGCCCAATCTACATCACCTTTAGGGGATACCAAAGCTACTAGGTATTTAAAAATACCTAGTGTTTTTACCTCTGTACCTTCATCCAGCAATATTACAAATAGGTGAGCATATTTCTGGCCTGTATGTTCTTGCTTTGGGGCAGCAATACCATGCTTTGTGGAAGAAAGAAAAGATTTATTTACTTAGCTGCATGAAAGTGTTGATTCTGGTCTTTCAGATCAGAAATTGAATAATCTAATATAGACAATGAACAAATCTGCATGTACATATGGATCTGCTTTGTCTCTGTTGTTTTCTTTCATTAAAGGCACCAGATAAATTTTATGGTGGTATTCAAGATTGCTTATCTAGCTCATCAAGGACCTTCCCCGGGAATTTGCCTTCCTTCCCCCCTTTTTAACCTTGCTGCTTGCGAGTTGCTTAGGTGCAGCTCTGTATCTTGTGGCAAGAAGAGTCATTTCAAATGTGTGGGCAGTGCAGAAGCAGAGTTGCTGGAAGAGAAACATCTACATGTGGTGTAAGGAGACTTGATGCTTTCTTTTACTGGTCTGAAATGCAGAGACTCAAGGGAACAGGATTGAAGCAGTTCTAAGTGTGCCTGGCTGGTCATCCTGGGCAATTGAGATAATATTTTAGGAAGCTTTTTTTTTTTTTGCTCTGTTCATGGTTTTCACCGAAGAAGCTAGGGGCATTTTTGGTGGAGGTCAAGATGGGTAACCATCTCCTGACTTAGTTCCCAGTGAAAATCTCAGTGAAGAATTTAGAAATAAGTGTCTGTTATGCCTGTGAGCTTGCTGGAAATCAACTCAACCCAGTCCTACTTGTATGGAAACGCTGTCAATAGACAACGCAAAGGAGAGTACTTTTAATAATAATTCCAGATCTTGCAGGTATCTGGGCAGGGCAGGAGTGCAGGGAAAAGTGGCCCTGAGCACTTTCTGCTATACTGGGAGGGGGCGTTAAAAGCCCCTTTAGAACAGCCCTTTTGTTGATCTCAGACCTAAGACAAACGAACTGCAAAAAATTCCGAGCTGCCAGCGGGAGGCTAGCGGAGGATCCCCACTGTGGGGTTTGCAGCAGGCACATGCCGTGCCTCAGCTCCCACAGCTGCACAAGTTCCCGTGCCCTGGGAAGGGCTCCCGACGGCTCCAGCCCCTGCCAGTGCCGGGGCCCCACCGCGGCAAGGACACCAAATGTGCCTGTCCCAAGCAGGGAGCTCATTCACCTCAGCAGTCACTCAGGTGATTCTGATTATCATCACCTTGCACTGCTTAGACCCGAATTGTTCTCAGCTTGGGAATGACCCTTTGAAATGGGTGCAGGTGGGTCAGATAAAGGGCTCACCTGGAGCTGATAATAAAAGGAGAGCGGGGAAGCGGGGTTGGGTTCTTTGTGAGGGACGCTCGCGGGTGTCTGCGGAAGTTGGCTCTTGGAAGCTGGTGAGGGAAAACTTCGATAAGCGTGGACTCTTGTAGCTCTTGTGGGGTTTGCTTCCCTTCTCGAGGAGGTGCAGAAGTTGTGGGGGAGCACAGAGCCAGCAGTGCCTGAGACGAAGTGCATTTTGGTGCCTGGCTGGGGCACGGGCTGTACATCCGGAGGCCGGTGCCGTGCTGGAGTAGCTGCGGTGCAGTGTGAGCTCTGGAGAGCGGAGCTGGAGCCCCTGCCACTCTTTGCTGTGTACGGAAAGCACAAGGGAGGAACATCAGGGATCTGCTGCGTTTGACTTCGTCTTTATTTAAGGTTGTAGCAAATACTGAGCGTGACCTGGGGTGCAGATTGTAATTGCTTGTCTTTCTGAAGATATGGATGGATGCTATTAACCTGTGCCCTGTTTTTGTTTTCCAACTCTCTGATTTACTGCAGTGGTTTTTTAGTGCCTTTTTATTATTATAATGTCTAAATGTAGTGGGAGAAGACACGTGTTGCCTCTTCTAGGACAGATTTCTGCATCTTTGTGCCATAAAAACTATGCCCTAAACTGCTCCAGTGCAAGTCATCCACTCATGTAGATGTGTTTTCAGTCATGGATATTTATGTATGTGCCCAGTGAGTGGCCTCCTGGGGAGGAGGGACAAATGTGGAAGGAGACTTGTCTAATAAAACATGCTTCTGCTTCAACAAAAACCCTGCTTTCCCTTCACAGAGAAGGCTCAAACCTTTTTCTTGATTGGCCTAAAGGGARTAAACAAGTCTCTCAATGTCCTGATGTATCTTTTGCTAACATCAAATTACTTCAAGAAGTTGTAATAATTTTTTTTTTTTTTGTCTAGGTGGGATTTAACTGGTTTAGGTACTGCATTTCACGGACTTTATCACAATTTATGAAGAATTGAACATTTAACTGTGAGATAGGACTATTTAGTTGTTGCTCTAAATACTGCATTTACTACTACCATGTAATGCAGTCTTTTTGTCTTTTGCTCAGAAGCTGAGCAAAAATATTGAAGTCTAATTCTAGTCTTCATAAACACAAGCTAATATCTTGGTTTTTGTTAAAAGCAGAGGTCTGGAGGGCCAATAGATCTTGCATTCGGTAATGTGCACATTGCAAAAGAAGTGGCTCTCTCCTGTTCATGTGGCTGGCTTGTCTCTTCAGGCTAGAAAACATTTCTGGGAGCATTTCTTTACTGCTTCTCTATCTCTATCCCCTTGGAATCTGATGCTGATACCATATTTTTCTAAAATTAGACTAAAAACCTTCTCTAGGCCCTTTCATTTTGTAATTGACACCTGTCACTTGGGGGGAGAAAAAAGTCTGATAAAGTTTATTTTCTTGTAGGCCTCACAAATTGCAGCTTTTTGTATTTAGCTGCAAAATCCTAAGTCACACTAATAAGATGCCTGAAATGGACACTGGTAGAGAGTTAAAAACAAAAAAAAAATATCGATACAGATGCTCTCAACTATTTTTAGTTCTGACAATCCAGTATTGCTCTTACTCAAGGACTATTCGTGTTGTTTCTTTTTCTTGCAGCTCTCAGCTCTTGATGACTGAGAAACAAAAATACCAAGTAAGGGTGTCAGAGTAGATGGATGTTACAGAAATTACAGGGCAGTTGGTGCATGCACTGATCTGTATGATTGCCCTCCTCTGTGGAAGATTGTAGTGGTGTGATTGCAATCATTTCTGCTGGTCAGTGTTTTTAGTGTTAGCACAGCTAGCCAGGGAGCCCGCCAGGCTTTATGGCTGTCTTTGGAACTGAAAGAAAAAGAGAAGAAAATGTCTGAGATATTTTACTGCAGCAGTTCCACATGCTATTGGTGGCATGTAACCACCAGATTTCATCTCTTGTAACCAACTACTTGTGGTGCAGTTTAAGGTGTGCTAATTCTGCGAGCTGCTTCTGTAGAAAGGTGACTTCTATTATTGCTGTGTTAATTCTTCCTATAAAATGAAAAAAAAAAAAACAAATTTCCTGGTTGTTTCAATAAATGTTTACATTTGTACTCCTGTTCTAAAGATTCAGTGCAAAGCAATACTGACTAGATCTTGGATGGTTTAATTCTGTAGTCAAGATAACCAAAAGGTACAAGAACTGTGTATAAGCAAGGGTGTGTTTGGATGGYGGTCTGGGACTGGCCAAGTTTAAGGTTTTTAATTGATAGGTATTTTTAACTGGAAAAGTGCAGTTTAGAGTTTTAATCTTGAAATCCTCATAGTATAAAATGTAATTATTTGGCATATTTGACAAGCTCAGTTTGGGAACTGGTTGCAATTAAATGTTGCCTCCTGAGGTGTTTCTCAAGTTGTGTGTCTTAAAGAAGAAGAGAAATCAGAATTTATGTGAGAAGAAACAGAGCTGCAGAACCTTTCACTACCCCAGGTCCTGTGCTGAAGTGGCTGTAGTGAGAAATCCAGCCAGGACCATGGGACTCAGCAGTCTGAAGAAACTGCTGGAAGCAACAGCTGAACTTGAGTGTGTTGTTCTTACTTGAGCTAGAATCCGTGCAGTCTTTAAGGCTCTTTTTTTTTTTATTTCCCCTTCCCTCCCACTAAGAGAAATGAGTTGTTGAAGTCCCTGAAACATTTGGCTTTCATCCTTTATGCAAGATAGTGAGGCATACAATCTTTTCATCCGGTAGGTTATTATTTGCTTTATTACTGCACTGCAGTGAGGTAGGATTAATGTAGGTTGCAAGTAGTAACAGAATATGAATTAAGGCAACAAAAAGCACAAGAGCAAAAGATAAAAATAGTCTCAGGATTTAACCCAGTAGTTTGAGAATTGTATAAATCTATGAAATGCTTACAACTATGCTTAAATCTATTTTTCTTTCTGATCAAGAATTTGTTTTCAAGTATTTCGCGTACAGGATTCACCTGGGGTGTAAGAACTTGAAAAATGTCAAGTGTTCAGTGTCAGGAATGAAATAATAAACTTTTGACTTAGATTGTCAACTGAAAAAAAATATTAACTGCCCCATAGCAATGACAAGTTCTACCTAATAATGGTGCAATAAAAAAACACAATTGCTTTTTTCTCCCTTAGCATTTTCTTCCTGGTCCTGTCAAATTTCTTTTTCTGCCTTGTTCCTTAGTTTGCTTTCCAAACTGTTCCATGTCCTCAGCTGTCTCAGGAGTAGATTTAATAATCAATTTTGAAGATAGGAATTTAAATGAAGACTCATACATCATAAGCTTCCACATTGAAAGCTTTAGATAATTCAAGTAGACATTGCTGAAAGTTCAGTCTGGTCTGGCAGGCTCTGAAAGGTGGGCAGCTGAAGCCTCTGTGTTGGCACAGAAAGGCAAGTTACGGCATAGCTAGGAACTGCCAAATCTTTATCATGTTGATTTAAAATTTTATTATATATGTCATTTTTATTAAGCTAATGTAATTTAAAGTTTATATAGAAATTTGTTCAAATTGAGTTTGTCATGTTATTCATATCAAGTTTTATTTAATTTAAAAATAATCCTAAGTTTTGTTAAAAATACAGTTATTTAACTTGGAAAGTTCAGTTATTTTCCTCAGAAATAAGACAACTTCGACAGAAAAAGCTGTAATAGAACATTGAGAAAGACAAATTTGTAGATGGAAAAATGGCCAGCTTGTGTCCCAGGCGTCATCTTTAATCATTGTTTTCCTCTTATATTATTAGGAATCAGGCCAATGGGCCAACCACCTTTAGTGTTTGGGGTGGGGTTTTTTAAATTTTTAGAAGTTATTTTAGGGTTGGTTTGTTTGGTTTTGCTTCTGTTCGCTTGTTTTAGTTTTGGCCAGTTGTGCTGGCAGGTGGCTGTGACTGCACTGTAGTTCCCCCAGCTGCTGCCAAGCTCTGCTTCGTGGCACCTTGGCCATACAGAAATGCTGCTGTATATTGAAAGAAATGTTTCCATGAGAAGATGATCACAAAGGCGAGCCAGATGCATTGTGATGTGCAATAATGCGTTTATATAGCAGTTAAATAGAACTGTAATTTAACCACATGTGAGGAGACATTTTTTACTTCTGCTAGGAAAACTTTTGGGATTAAACTGATTTAAATAAATTCAGGGCAAGTGCAGTCTGGGATGATGTTCTATTGAAAGGTCTGGAATGTGTTCTGAAGCAGATACTGTGATGCTGACTGATAATTCCAGGAGAATTTTATCAACTAAGCACTTCTGTGAATCTTAGTTATATCTGATAAGCAGGGAAATGATGTTCCTAAATATAACCAAACTGTATTAACAAGAGAATTAGAATGATTTGATGTAGAAGCTTTTGGCACTAAACTCTCAACAAAGATGATGTTTGTTTAATCTTATAATTTAAGCGGAATGGAAATTTGGAAGAGCTGAAATTGCCATTCATTTATTTAAGTGGCTTACTTTGGGAGAGAATGCATTATCAGAAAGGCTTAATATTAAAATGACTTCTAAAAGTCTGAATTTTTCTATGTACGATGGTCAAAGTATGATTTCTAATCTCTAACTCCTTTGCAAAACACTCTGGATTATCTGTTGAATGAGACGCATCACTAAATTCTTCTCTGTATTTCTCTGTGCTTCCTCATTGAGAGAAGGAAGGTTGGGGTGTGGGGAAGGTCTTCATGACTTCTCCCTGCACAGAGGCTGCTTTCCGTGTTGGGATTTTTCTCCCGGTGATGAACTGTCTCTTGCAAATAAGCATGAGCACTTCCCAGAAACTGAGAACGAGAAAGTTTCACAGTTTAGGGCTATCTCTGTCAATATTACTGTTTCACAGAGATCACTTCAGTCAAAACATTGATATGATTCATTTTGAGTCAAACATTGAGCTTGTCTCTGTTCTGTTTGTTTTGCAAATAAGCACCATTTTCATTGCTGTAAATGCTCAGTTGTTTGAGAGCTGTTGTTCCTTTCACTGGTAATTTCAGTTCACGTGTCTCCATTAGAACTGAGGGCTGTCCGGAGAACATCTCCTTGGTGTATTGGAAGGGTGCTTTGCAGCAGCAGTCTGGGCTCTCTTGAGGAGCTCCACTGAGTTGAGTCCATGGCCAGTTTGGGAAAGAGGGTCACTGTGAAATGAGAACAGAGGGGAGCAAAGTGGGGCTTGAATGAAGCTGCCGATAGAGGTCAGTTTAGGTATCTCTTAAATACCGCCCTGGGTGGGGGCTTGCAGCTGTAAAAAGTGGATGGATGAAGTACTCAGACCCACAAGCTGAGCAAATGGAAACACTCCTACTTAGTTTTCCCATCCTGTCCACTAAGGAGGGGTAAAATTGATGTTTTGTTTTCAAATGTGTTTCAATGCTGTGTTTGATTGTATCAGTCCTAGCATTTTGGGTTTCAGTCTATCTATTATTTAAATTAAGAGACACTCTGAAAGGGTAAGGCAGTTAGTTACATTGCTATTGCCTGTTTGTCTTATTCTTGTTTCATTCCTCAAACATATCTTTATGGAATCTAGTAAAAATAGTTCTTGTTTAATTCAAGCAAAACACCAGTGCTTTATGCTGTCCATGCTCCTTTTGCTCAAGAATGTTATAAATGAATCATCCAATAATAAATTAATAAAGTGATTTATTACAAAACAACATGACAAAATGCCAGGATGCCACAGACAAAAGGCAGAGCCGAGCCTGGGATGTGCGCTGGGTGAACCGCAGGTACGGCCTCTATCGCACCATAACCCCCCCAGTTCACAAGGTGTGCTCTGTGGTGTCGGTTTTTATACAGGTTTTCAGTTTTTATACCGTTTTTTCAGGCTGGACCTCGAGTTGCAACTTTTCTTTCTTGTATCGGTGCTAAGCATCTAGAAAACTCCCCTCATCACTGGTCTGATATCCATCTCTTCCTGGGTCCACCTGTCTTTCTGTTGCAAATGTCTGTCTCTGGCTTTACTGGCAAGGGTGCTATAATCTCTGATGTGCATTCCAAACCCTCTGTGATTTTATTCCCATTAATACAGTAAGAGGATTATTTCTAGCCACATATTAAACCAATTATTACTGTAAAAGATCATTAATTATTCCATGTCATAGATCACACTGGTCTCCATTCTCAGCTCCTTGTCTGGGGGAGGAAGCACAAGGAGAGGATGGGATTTGCCTCTGTGCCAGAGGGAAGAGCAAGGAGATTCCCCAGTGCGTCCCCGGCAGGACGGCGTTGGCAGCGGGGTTGTCCTGCAGCCAGGGGGCAGGCTGGGCTGGGACATGGAGCAGGAGAGAGGGGCAAAGGGGCACTGACATCCTCCTCACCTGCTTACAGGTCCTGGGCCATCTTCCTCTTCCTYGCAGCCTCCTCCTTCAACATGTCAAGGGCTGGGAATGGGAAATTCTGGCCTGGAGGGAGATCAAGCGATGAGCACGTTGAATTTGAAGGTCCCTCTGCCCAATGCCATCTCTTGAAGTCACTGGCCATCTGAGCTCCATGAAATCCCCAGACATCAAGATTCAGCCCTGGAAAAGCCTCCCAGGACTTCCCCGTCTCTGCTCTCTCCCCTTTTGTGTTTGGTGGCTCCCCCCTGTCCCAGCTGCTGGGAGGGTCACACTTGTATTGGGGGTCCCCAATCTACTCAGTCCCTGCCCTCTCCAGGGAGTCCCAGAAAGCCAAAAAGCTCCACCCTCTTCCATCTCTCCATTTCGGGATGCAGGAGTTTTTAGGTGTTTTGGTTTCCCTTCTCATTCTCTGCTCTGGGGTGCAGGGGATCCAAAGAGTGCCCCCTGCCCCTCTCCAGGCTGTTGAGGGTCCCGCCAATGGCAGCACTCCCCCCTCTCTGGGCTCCCCACTTTGGGCTCCGGGGGGACACAGGGCTTTGCTCCTCCAGGCTGCCTCTGCCCGCAGCCACCACTGGCACCCCCCAATGTCCCCCCAAGGGGCATTTTCCACTCAGCTTTGGAGTTCTTCATTCCCCAAACATCCCCTCAAAAACCCACCCCAAGGACCCCCCAGGATCTCTGGGCTGAGCTCCCCCTCCCTGGGCCCCTGTGGGATGGGGGGTGATGATCCCACAGGTGGGGGCTGCAAATTCAGGGARAGCTYGACCTCGTTCCTCCTTCTCCTTTTCCTGATCCTCCTTTGTCCCTCCTCTTCCTCTTTCTTCCCACTCCTCCTCTTGGCATTGGGATCCATGGAAACCCCAGAGATGGAAAAAAGTGCAAAAAAATGCAATTAAAAAATGAAAAAAGAGCCATAAATTGACATGGTAACATCATGAATTCACTTGGTCATGTCACAAATTCACATGATGATGTCACACTCAGCCACTTGGCCAATGTTTTGTAAATCTCCCATGTGGAATTTGGGATTGGGATCCATGGAAACCCCAAAAGTGAGAAAAATTTAGAAAGCAAAAAATCTGGAAAAAAAGCCAGAAAAAAGGCCTACATTCACATGGTGACATCAGAAATTCACATGGTGATGTCACACTCAGCCACTTGAGGTTTCTCAGCTGAAATTCTGGGATCAGAACTTGGGCTTGGGATCCATGGAAACCCCTAAAAATATAAAAAAATGCCCCAACATTGTCACAGATTYACATGGTGATGTCATACTCAGCCACTGGACATTTCCCAGCTTGAAATATGGGATTGGGAATTTGGGATTGGGATCCACGGAAACCCCAAAATGCCCCAAATATGAAAAATTAACATGGTGACATAATCAGTTGACATTGTGATGTCACAAACCCAGCTGGTGATGTCACATGCCTGCCCAATGATGTCACAGGTCCATTGATGATGTCAGAGACACACCTGGTGATATCACAGACACACTTGTGATGTCACACACCCACTGATGACATCACAGACTCACCTGGTGACATCATACACGCTCTGATTCCACCACAGACACATCTGATGACATTACAGACCCATCTGGTGACATCAAAGCTCTGTTGATGATGTCACAGACCCACCTGGTGACATAATTGACCCACCCAGTGATGTCACACGCCCATTGCTGATGTCACAGACCAACCCAGTGATATCACAGACACTCCTGGTGACATCACACGCCCATCAATGATGTCATAAATCCATTGATGATGCTACAAACCCATTGATGATGTCATGGACACACCTGGTGATGTCACAGATGAGCAGTGCTCCTGCAGCCTCTCTGTAGGAAGCGCAGGTCACAGACCTAGGACACAGAAACGGGGAAAATTGGGAAAAATTGGGAATTCCAGGTGGGAAATCTGGGATTGAAACAAATCCAGATTCAAGAATTACATGTCAGTAATTAGAAATCTGTAATAATTGTTAATAATATCAAATTAATTGGTAAAACAGTTGGGAATTGAGGAAAAAATGAGGAAAAAAAAGAGGGGAAAAGGAAAAATACAGGAGAAACCGTGAAAAAACATGGAAAGAATGTGGAAAAAGAACAGGAAAAAGAGGGAAAAATAAAAGAAAGAGGAAAAAAAAGAAGAAAAAAGGGAATAAATGGGAAAGAAATGGGAAAAAAGGAGGGAAGGGAAGAAAGAAAAAGTGTAAAAAATTGGGAGAAAGGAGAAAATGGGGAAAAAATTAAGAAAAACAAGGAGAAATGGAGGGAAAATGAAGAGAAATTAGGGGGAAATAGAAAAAACAAGAAAAAAGAGAAGAAATTACAAAAAACAGGAAAATCTAGGGAAAAAAAGGAAAAAATAAGGGAAAAATTTTTTTTTTTAAAAAAAGAGGGGAAAACAAGGGAAAAATCAGGAAAAAAGAGGGATAAGTGACAAAAAAGCGGGAAAAAATGGAAGAAAGTGGAAAGAAGTATGAAGAAGTGGGAAAAAGTGGGAAAAAGGAGGTACCTGAAGCGCTCCTGCCCTGCCGTGTCCCAGATCTGCAGTTTGACAGTTTTGCCACCCACGCTGACGACCTTGGAGCCAAATTCCACCCCAATGGTGTGGTTGGAATCCTGCTTGAGTGGGAAAAAAATGGGAATTCTGTGGGACTGGGGAACGGGAATGTCCTGAAGGGGTGGGAAACGGCTCAAGAGAGTCAAAAAATGGCCCAAGAGTGACCCCGAACTGACCAAAAATGCCCCAGAAATGACAAAACCTGGCTCCAAATGACAAAAAATGCCCAGGAGTGACAAAATAGCCCAAAGTGACCCAAAATTGCCCCAAATGTTCCCAAAAATGACACAAAATGCCCCCCAAGATGATAGAAAATGTGACATAARTGACACAAAATGGCCCCAAAATGACCACAAAGTGACCCAAGAGTGACAAAAAATGGCCTAAAATACCTCAAAAGTGACAGAAAATGCCCCAAAATGCCATGGGATGTGATAGAGCCCAGAGGGACACAGAATTCCCAAAACCTCAAAAAAATCCCCTAAAAATTACATTAAAAAGCAAAATTATACAAAAAAGAAAAATTCCAAAAATATTCCCAGAATTCTCCAGACCACGAAGAATTCTCAAAAATTCCCCCAAAATCCCCCCAAACACCAACAGAAACCACCCAGATAATGATAAAAAAATCACAAAACCAGAAATGCCCAGAAATATACAACTCGTAAAAAATCCCCCAAAATTTCCCAACTCCCCAGAATTCCCAAAATTCCCAAAATATTCCCCAAAGCCCCCAAATACCAACAGAAAATACCCTAAATAGGAAAAAAAACCCCACAAAAACCCAAACGAAAAATTTCCTAAAAATCCCCATAAAATCTCCCAAAATTCCAAAAAATTTTCCAAAAATCCCTCGACCCCTTGGAATTCCCAAAATCCCTGAGAATCCACAGAATTTCCTACACTTGCTCTCCATGAAGTGGTGCAGCAGGCAGGACTTGCTGGAACCAGCACTGCCCATCACTAAGAACTTCAAGAGGAAATCTGGGAAAAAAAAAATCCCAAAACTCCCACCTTTGGAGCCAAACATTAACCCAAACTCTAGAGAGACCAAAATTTCCCACGTTTGGACCCCAAATTCCAAAAAATTCCCTTTTGGGACCCCAAATGCCTAAGTTTGGACCCAAATCTCCTCTGGGGACGCCAATATTCCCAAAAATCCCCTCTTGAGATCCCAAAATTCCCACGTTTGGACCCAAAATTCCCCCCAAATTCCCCAACATTCAAAAACTTTTCTGATACAAATCCAAAATTAGTTACAGGGTTCCCAGATTGCCAAAATTCCCCATACACAGCCCAAAGTTCCCAAAAATTCCCTTTAAGGACCTCAAAATTCCCCTATAGAGATCCTCAGATCCTCTAAAGCCCCCCAGACCTCCCCAAATCCCCTCTAGGGACGCCCAGATCCCCTATAGCCCTCATATTCCCTAGAGAGACCCTCAAATCCCCCATAACCCCCCTAGTCCCCCTGCAGGTCCCCTACAGGTACCCCCAGACCCCCCCGATCCGTCTATAGATCCCCTATAGACCCCCTCAGACCCCCTTTAGAGACCCCCACATCCCCCACAGGGACCCACAGACACCCCCAGACCTCCCCAGACCCYCTGTAGGCTCCCCCAGACCCCTACAGAGCCCCTATAGACTCCCCCAACCCCCCAAAGGGTAACCCAGAATCCCCCAAATCCCTTATAGAGACCCCCGGACCCCCTTTACGGAGCCCCCCGCACCCTCTATAACCCCCCAAGACCCCTATGGAGCCCCTATAGGGGTCCCCCAAGCCCCCTTGGGGTCTCCCAGACCGCCCTAAATCCCCTATAGACACCACCAAATCCACTGTAGACCGCCCACCAAATCTCCTAAAGGGACCCCAGGTCACCACAGACCCCTATAGATCCCCTATAGATCCCCCAGGTCACCACAGACCCCTATAGATCCCCTATAGATCCCCCATACCCCCACCGTAGGTCTCAGAAACGCTGGAGCCGGGTCAGGGAACCGGGAACAAAGATGGCGGCGGCCGAGGGAGCCACTTCCGGATAATCTACGCATGCGCCAAAGGAAACGCGCCAGCAGACAGGCGGGGCCACGAGGAAAAAGAGGCGTGGCCAAAGAGGGCAGGGAAGGCATGAAAGGAGGCGTGGTCAAAGAAAGGGCGGGGGCTGTGATGGAAAAGGGGCGGGGTCTAAGAAAGGGCGGGAACCGTGAGGGGGAAAGGGCGGGGTCAACCAAAAGGCGGGAATCATGAGGGGAATGAGCGTGGCCCTAAAAGGGCCCGGTTTGGCCTAAAATCACCCATGTGGGCCTGAACTTGTCCAAAGGGGCCTCAGATCTGCCCGAAAAAACATCAGCTTTGAACACAAATAAACCAAATGGGATTAAAATCCCAACAAAGTGGCTTAAAATCACACAAAGGGCCCTAAAATCCACCCTAAATCCACATGGCTTGGCCTAAAATCAGCCACATGGGGTTAAAATCATCCAGAGGGGTCTAAAATTGCCCAAACTAATTTCCAACCCTCACAAAACGGCCTCAAATCACACCTAAATGTTCCCAAAGGGCGTAAAATCCATCGTGAAAGTATCTGCTTTGGCCAAAAATCACACAAAGGGCTGTAAAATAACTCAACATGGTCAGAAAGCCACAAAAAGGGACTTAAAATCACCGCTAAAGGGCTTTGTTCCACCCAAAATTGCCGAAAAACCACCCATATGGGCCTAAACTTACAAAAAAAGGGGTCTGAAATCCGAGAGCCCCGCGCTGCCCATCACGACCTTTGCGGGCTCCATCCCCGCTCCTCCCGCGGCTGCCGGGGCTTGGGGAACGGGCACTGAGGCTGTGGCTGCTCCTGGGGGAGGAGCAGCAGGGATGGAAGAGGAGCGATAACGAAAGAGCGTGAGAGGGGATGGAAGTGGGAGAAGGAGGTGGGGTTCGGGAGGAGGAGGGATGAATCCCCATTCCTGGGCACTGGGACCCCCATGCATCTCCTGCCCCAGCTCTGGGACSCCCTGAACTCCCTTATCCTGCCCCAACACCCCCCCAAACCCCCTTTCCTGGGGATCCTCCTCTCCCAGCCCCTGGATCCCCTGTTTCCATGATCCTGGGGGCCCCTGGACCCCCATTCCCAGCCAACCAGGGGCACCTCACCCCCAGGCCTCCCTTTCCTGGGAAACCCAAACAGGGCACGAGGCTCTCCAGCCACTCTGGGATTTGTGATCACACAAAGGAAAGGGAGAGAACAGGAGAGAGAGCAGGAAATTTGGAATCAGGGATGGGAGTCCAAGCACCCAGTCCTGCTCCGCCGGGGGTGGGGACCCTCACCTGCAGGAAAAAATGGATCCRCGGATCGCGGTGCTTCTCCCGCTTTGGGCCGAAGCCAGCGGGTTCCAGGCAGAGTTGGAGCGCAGGCCCCGGGGGTTCAGCACAGCCCGGCCCAGGGRTCCCACAGGGCGTGGCCAAGGAGRGTCCCGGGGGATGGCAGGAGGGGATCCAGGGRAAYTCCCTGGAATTGCCCCGKGTCCTCCCCGCACTTTCCCTCSGGCACTKTCKCTSCCGCCTTCCCCACCCTGCRCCGCCGGGATCTGCCTGGCGACTGMTGACGTCAYTGGAGAAGCGAGCTMCCATTGGCGGAGAGCAAAGAGCGGGGCCGGCTCTGGGGGCGGGGCCGAGGCTGGGGGCGGAGCCGCAGCGGAGCAGCGCGGTGGCTCCAGCGCTGGGGCTGGGGGCGCTCCTGGGGGCCCCGGGGAGGGCGACGAGAGGTGAGGGGGAATCCCCGGCATCGGGACTCTTGGATCGCCCATTCCGGAGCACCAG
>CADDXX010001264.1:27357-48907 GCA_902810485.1 Alauda arvensis | reverse complement strand
AGGGCCTGAGGGAGCTGGGCAAGGGAATGGAGCCCCAGCAGGGCCTGAGGGAGCTGGGCAAGGGAATGGAGCCCCAGCAGGGCCTGAGGGAGCTGCCCAAGGGAATGGAGCCCCAGCAGGGCCTGAGGGAGCTGCCCAAGGGGCTCAGCCTGCACAAAAGGAGGCTCAGGGGGACCTTGTGGCTCTGCACAGCTCCCTGCCAGCAGGGCACAGCCAGGGGGGGTCGGGCTCTGCTGCCAGGGAACAGGGACAGGACAAAGGGAAATGGCCTCACGTTGTGCCAGGTTTAGATGTGACACTGGGAGCAGGTTTTTGCCCCAAAAGGACTGTCCAGCCTTGGCACAGCTGCCCAAGCAGTGGTAGTGTCCCTGTCCCCAGAGGGATTTGAAAGGCAGGTGGATGTGGCACCTGGGGACATGAGTTAGCGGTGGCCCTGGTGGCACTGGGGGAGCTGTTGGACCTGAGGGTCTTAGAGGGCTTTTCCAAGCTGAAGGATTTATGATTCTGAGTGCCATGGGCCTGACAGGTTGCATTGAGTGCTGAGAGCTGGCTGGTGTCATTGTGAGGCCACTCTTGATTATCTTTGAGAGATCAAAGGAGGCTGGAARAGAGAAAATATCACTTGTATCTTCAGGGACAGAAAGAAGGAAGATCTGGGGAACTACAGGCCAGTCAACCTCACCTCAGTCCCTGGGAAGCTGATGGAGAGAATCATCCTGGAAAGCATTTCCAAACACATGAAGGACAAGATGGGGATTTGGAGTAATCAACATGGATTCTTGCAGGGCAAATAATGTTTAAAACAACCTGACAGCCTTCTACAATGAGGTCACCAGCTTGGTGAAATAGGAGTGTAGAAAGATGGTTCACAGTCTGTCCCTAAAGTCAAACTGGGTTTTGTCACCAAGGACTTGGAAGGATGTGGACAGCACAAAGCTGGAAGTGACAGCAAGTGTATTGGAGAAAAGGCTACAAGTTAAAATGGTCTTGACAATAAACAACTTAAAAATAAAACAGAGAGCAGTGTGAAATGAAAAATTACATAGTTTGAGAGGAAATAATACTGTCACAGATGAAAAACAAAGAACAGCCTCCCAAGAGYCAATGCTTCAGAAGAGGCTTCAAGATCTGTAACAGATCAGAAGCTAATGAGGGACCAGCAGTGTCAGAGYTGTTTTTAAGCAGGCAGATGTTAGACTGAGAGCTCTGAGCAGGAATGCAGACTTTGTGAAGGAATTCTGCTCCAGTGCAGGGTCACCATGGAGGGCACTGCAKTCCAGGGAATCTGTGGGACAGCTGAGGAGGACAGGGAGATGAGAGCAAACAGCAGAAYCCATACTGAAACAAATGAAGAGGTTTTTAGTCTAAGGAAGACAGGAATGAGTAGAGGAATGAGATTCCATTTTGGTTGTTATCAGATGGACTCAGCCCAACTGTGCACAGAGGGTGTTTGAGTGTGAAGAGCTCCCATCACCTGAGCTTTGTGTATGAACAACCAGAGAACTTACAAATATTTGGGTGGGACTAATGCCTGCCAGTAACAATAGATTTTGAAAGGGAGTAGGAAACATTATCTTGACATTGCTTTAAAAAAAACAAACCACTGAACATTTCTGAATAACTTTGAGACAGCAGACTAAATAGCAGCCTTCTAGCAAAAAAAATCTGCTTTTATTGTAACAAAACTAGCAGAACTGAGTCTTCTGGCTTGTCTTGTTTGTGTTGTAACAGGGAAAAAACAGCAAACTGGAACCAAACAAAACTCCAGAACGAAAGGCCGCTCTCAGAAAGAGCCAGAAACCTATGACAGAGGTAAGAAGAGGCTGTGGCTACACATTGTTTATGAAGCAGATAAAAGCTAAATGTGATTCTGGGATTTGAATGTGAGCAAGAGCTGTGTTTGTGGTGTTTCCATTCAGTAGTTCAGTGTTGACAAGGAGAGCTGGCTGCTGTGCTGGCACTGTGTCAGTGCTGCAGAGCAGGACTGGAAGGACTGGAGTGTGCTTCCACGTGCTCTTGCCATTGCATAATGTCAGAGTGAAGGGGGAATCGCTTCTTGAACTGAAACAAAAAGCCTACTGAAACAGTTGCAGTATTAAACTCAAAAATATTGATAGTTTTTACTCAGCAGAATATGTTTGCAGGAAAAACCTTGGTATCTGTTGCTGCCAGATCACCTTTGCTGGGAACCAGAGACCCAAGCAATCTGTCCCAGAAAAATAAAATCAGCCTTGACTCAGTGAGTGGAATGACTTGGTGTTTGTAGATCACAACAGCCCAGTTTTCTGCTGGTTGATTCACAAACTTTTCCCCCAGCCTGCTGGAGAGGGACAGCCTGGGCCCGTTAGTATTGGGAAAAGAGGAAAGGCTTTCCCTCTTTTTATGGTGAGAACTCAGTGGATGGCTGCTAAACCACTTTSTTCCCAGAACCCATTGCAGTAATTTATAGTCCTTGTGGATTATGTCAGACTTTTGCCTGGGATTCCACAGAGAGGCCAGGAATGCCTCTCATGCCACACAGAGTGCTCTTCCCTGGCTTGGAGGAACTTGACCYGGTGGTCTGTGACTGCTTTTGCTATGAAAACACTTCTGCCAAAAGAGGAGTTTACTCAGCAGGCTGAAGTAATTGTGCCACAGAATTTAACAAAGGGAAAATGTCCACGGGTCAAGTAGAAGCACAGTCCTGACAAGGGAATGGTGGGTTAAGRGTGTTTGTGGAATGCTCTTTGGGCAGTGATGTGTGTGTGACATTCCACACCTAAAGCTGGAAATGAGCCACACCTATTGAAGTGCAGCTGGACACAAGTTTGGTGGCCTGGGACCTGTTCCTTTTGAGAGTTCACTGTGCACATCAAAGGAGAGAAAAAGAGACCTTGTGCTAGCACTGGTATTGTAAGCASTGTGTTCTGACAGGCAGCATGGAAGAGCAGTGGTCTTTGGAGATCCAGAGCAAGGGCAGAGTCACCTGCCCAACCTGCAGGGCTGTGGTGAGGAAAACTGTGGAGGGGCTGAAGAAGCACATGGTGAATTGCAGGAAGGTAAGAGCACAAGAGATGAGCAGTGGTTTCTTTACTCCTCTTATCTTACTGATAGAAATGCCTGCCTGGTTTCTGTTGTATTTAAAACCAGTTTCATCTCATCATCCTGTCCCTAAGCAAGAGTTCTTTATCACTGTAAGAAAAGTGCTTGGTGCTTCTTGCCCAGCCTTTTGCTGGAGGTTTGGGGTAGTGAACAAAGGGGTGGTTATTTCACTCTTCCACTAAATTTTGGATTCCATAAAGTCTGTTCTTAGAAGGCAGTTACCAGGCCCAAAGAAATTGTTCTGCTCTCCTGCTCCTTTCCCCCAGAGTTTCCCACTACTTTGGTTAATTACCAGTGAAATGCACCATGTCCTTGTTCACTCCCAGGAAATGTTCACGTGTCACCACTGTGGGAAGCAGCTGAAGTCTCTAGCAGGGATGAAATACCACGTCATGGCAGACCACAGCAATCAGGTAACACAGGTGCTGTGCATCTGAAACTCCTGCAGGCAGAACAGCCTCTGGTCCTTTCCTGGCACACACACAAACAACAGGGAGTATTTTTTCAAGGGTTGTAGCTGTTCAAATCTAGTCGAACTATTATTTTTCTAGTGAGACTTGACATCTGAAAAACAGTAGAATATTACCAGAGATGGTAGGCATGCAACATCATAGRAAGAGAGATTAATTTCTGTTCAGGCTGGCAATAAATCACACATAAAAGGCATTCCCAATCAGAAGGAAAAAGATTAGGCTGCAATTTTCAGCCTTTGCTAGGAAGGAGGAGGTTTTCCTACATCCAGAGCAGACTAGATTTGAGGTAAAATAGCAGAAGTAGCAATTAGTTCTCATCTCTCTTTATTTTGTATTTTTGTAAAAATACTAGTCTAACACTAGATTAGTACTAATACTGCAGTCTGCTTTCCCTCTTGGCTCTTACTTTAAAGAAGACAGTGTCTCCTTGTTGTAGTTGTGAAGAATTAGAACTTTTGAAAAGGTCATTTGGAAGTTTGTGTAAAGATCAGACCATTCACTCTGAATTTTTTTGCACAATTCCCAAAACTGCAGTTTCTGAAGCTGCAGCTGTATTAGTGAATGGTGCAGGTCAGGGATCCTGTTCTGGCCCTGAGGATTAGGTCTGTCACTGAGTTCTATCTTTGTACACAGTCCAGGTGTAATATTAGTTCAAGTGGGAAAAAATACACAGTAACCATCAGAGAGAGAATAAGGAACTKGAGCTGTAGTTCAGCACAGATGAGTGACTGTTACAAGCAGTCTGCTTCACTTGACTCAGCCTGAGTGGAAACCGTAGGACCAGTAAATGTTTTAAGATGCACCATTTTCTATCAGTTTACTCCTTTTAAAGRTAATTCCTCTTCTGTTTAACTCCAGCCAGCAGCCAAGCCCCCTACAGCCCTTCACTGTCTCCCCCACCTGCAGGATAGGGGACATAATCCCAGTGAGAACACTCATGGGTTGAGATAAAGACAGTTCAACAGATAAAGCACACAAGCAAAGCAAACGAAGGAATTYATTCACCACTTGGGCAGGAAGGTGCAGGCATCTCCAGGAGCACAGGGCTCCATCACTCCTAACAGTGGCTTGGGACAGCAAACACCAGCACACTGAATGTCCACCCCCTTCCTCCTCCTTCCCCAGCTTTCCATGCTGAGCRTGATTCCASCATGATTCCATGTCTGGAATGTGCCTGKGGTCAGYTGGSCTTGGCTRTCCCAGCTGTGTCCCCTCCCAGCTGCTTGTGCAGCCCAGASCCCTCACTGGGGCTGCTCAGCAACAGCAAATCCATTTCTGCACTGCCAGCCCAGTTCTCTGCACAGATCCCAAACACAGCCCCGTGCCAATTGTCACTGGGAATCACCAGCACAGACACAGAAAGTGTCATTGCAGTAAACACGTGTCTGTAGAATCCAAAGTTGCAGAGGTTGAATTATTTTAGAAGCTTTCCTGTCCCAGTGTGTAGAGCAGTGGGTTCCCTGTGAGAAGAGCTGTAAATGCTGAGCAGCCTGTGTTTTGCATTCATTTCCATTCCTTGTGCTGTGCTTTAGCCAGTTGTGAAGGAGGGAGAAGAGCTGGATGAGCAGCTGGAGCGGGACCGCCTGCGCAAGGTTTTGAAGCGAATGGGGAAGCTGAAGTGCTCAAGGGAGGTAAGCTGCATTGTGCAGGGTGGGAGCTGAACAGCAGGGGATGCATGAACATCAGACATGGGGTGCTGCTGAGTGTGCTCTGGTGCTGGCCAGAGCAAGGTTTGTTTCAAGATCCCAGCTTTTAAGACAGAGTAACATAGAATCAGAGAATTGTTTGGGTTAAAAGAGACCTCCAATAGTAATTTCAGTTCAATTCTTTGTTGCAGACTGTATAGACTAACATTAGAGTTTTCTACCTGCCTGTCTCTGCTCTGTCAGGATAAGGGATAGCACTTTGGTTAGCAAACTGTGGATGCTGTTCACACTGCTTGTGGAATCCCTTGAACAGTTTTCTTCCATGTATTTTTCTTCTGTGTTGACAGGGCTGCACAGGCAGCTTCACCAGCATAATGGGATACCTGTATCATATTAAAAAATGTGGGAAGGCTGCTTCTGAGCTGGAGAAGATGGCCATGAAGTGCCATCACTGTGGGAAGGCATACAGATCCAAGGCAGGCCTTGTGTACCACCTGCGCTCCAAGCACGGCCCGGTGAGTGCATCCTGCTGGGGCTGCAACCACCCAGCCCTGAAACACCTGTAGGCTCCTGGCTGCTACTTCAGTGGCTAAGTACAGATCACAAATCTTTGCATTTTTCCTGCCCCTGGATTATTTTGTCCTTGRTAGTTTCCTTCCAGCAGCAGCTGTTGCTTGTCTGTGACTAGGATGAAGTTTTTAATGGTAAATCAGCATGGCAGCAGTAAAGACCTGACCTTGCTCCATCAAAGAGTGATGCTGACATAACTCAGGAGATGCTTTCTTTTGCTCTTACAAGACCATTGAGCAGAACAGGCAGTCTTGTTCTCCATGAGGGCTTTACAGTGAACAGGAATACCTTTCAAGACTAGCAACTGCTCAGGCTCTGCTTGAGCCYCATTGCTGAGATCCCTGTGAGCACATCTGGGGTCTGTCTGACTACTGGGATGCACTTGTGTCCTGTGTCTGTGACAGGAAACTACAGCTGCTGCAGCCTGGTCATGAGGGACTTGGCCAAACATTTATTTGGTGTAACTGAAATAGGAATTAGTGAMAGAGGCTCACGTTTTTGGGCCTTCATTGCAGGTCACTTTCCTCCATGAGGAGAGAAGAACAGAGAACCTGAAAGAAATGAAACGGGAGCAGAACAACACGGGCAGAGTTCAGAGGAGATCTGCAAAGGTGGCAATCTACTATCTCCATGAGCTGGCAGGAGAAGAGCTGGCCAAAGAGTGGCCCAAAAGAAAAGTTCTGCAGGATTTGATTCCTGATGACCGCAAGGTACAAGGCCCTAGAAATGCTTTGTAGGGTTCAGGTTTTTACCTCCATGTCTGGTGAGTCTTGGACTGGCTCCCGTGCTCCTGGCAATGGAGAGCAGTGTGTTGTGTGGGGATGGAGCTCTGCTCTCTCTCACCTTGGGCTGCAGTGTTTCTGCCATTGCTGGGATGTTTTGTTCAGGCAGGGGCAGTGACTGTGAATTCCATTGCTGCASTTCCCAGGGGCACAAAGACCTTGGCCAGTCATGGGCATGATGTGGCTCACAGCTGGCAGGCTCAGGATCMCTGCTGCCATGCTGTGAGGGCCCAGCAATGCTCCCAGTCCCTCATGCAGGCTGTGCTATTTCAGTGTTTTACACTGCAGAGTCCCCAGTTCTGTCTTTGAGGCTGTGAGTGGAACCTGAGGGAAAACAATGCTTCATGATTTCATGGGGTAGGTGCATTTAGAGGAATTGCTGTAGTCAAGGCCATGGGAGGTTTTAGGTTCTGATATTATGGGGGTTTTCCAGAGTCAGTTATGTTTCCAGAGGGTTGGTGAGACAGGAAAACAGTGATAATTGGGAGTTTGCCTGTTAGAGYAGGAGAAGAGATAGCACTTCTGTCTGAGCCTAGGAGAGGAAATTCTGTGTAGGCAGCATTACTTCAGCTCTCAATTCCATCTTTGTCTCAGCTGAAATACACTCGTCCTGGGCTGCCCACATTTAGCCAAGATGTGCTGTGCAAATGGAAAACAGAGATAAAGATGTACCGAAGAGTCCACTGCCCAAACCAGGTAATCCTGAGCTSTTCCTGTCCCCCAGAGGGGACAGATCTCAGCTCTGCATGAGCCAGCAGCTTCCCACAACCTTGAAACTGCAGCTGGTCTCTCTGTGGGAGACAAATCCTGCTCCATGTCAGTGTGGTTGTTCAGTGTAATCAAGATCCTGTTYAGTCCTGGGGATGTCTGGGGATGCTCCTTTTGCCCTTTGCATCAAAATGCCCTGGGGATGATCCTTTTGGGGATGTGTGAACACCTGGGAGCCAGGCTGGTACAGATTTCTCATCCAGGTGGGCAGTTGGTCCATTTGGAGGTTTGAATAGTGGAAAAATGGCAGCCCCTGCCTTTCTATGTAAATCTAATCACAGAAGGAAGGAGTAGTGGTGGAAATACAAGAGTAAAGAGACTTTGTCTGCCACAGCACTTAAGTTTTCTTCGTTGTGCTAGACAAGCTTCAAGCCCTTTTCAACTTGGCCYTGAGCATTTGCAGGYRTGGGGCAGCCCCAGCTCCTCTGGGCAGCCTCTGCCAGGGCCTCAGCACTCTGACACASAATTCCTCCCCAGGATCCCAGCTAGTCCTGCCCTCTGGCAGTGGGAAGCCATTCCCCCTTGTCCTGTCATTCCAGGTCTTTGTGCAAAGTCCCTCTCTGGCTCTCTTGGACCCCTTTAGGCACTTTAGGCTTGGTTTCTTACAGTGCCTTACAGCAGTGACCAGGCAGATGAGTGAGATTCAGCCCCACTGGGGAGCTGCACATCTCCATGTGATGCCTGCTGTCAGAGAGCCCAGGGTCAGCTCCCTCTGGGTTTGGTGTACACATGGTGCCTTCCCCCTGCCCCAGCCCAGCACTCTCTCCCCAGTGTTCAGGGTCATTTTCAAGTCTCAGAATTGCAGCACCACGTTGTGTGTGGAGCTCTCTCCAGGAGCAGCTGTCCTGTGCCAGCAGCCAGGAACCCAGCAGCATCTCCTGCTCCTGCTSCCTGCTCTGCAGCCTGGGCTGAGGGCTGAGCACAGTGTGGTACCCAGGGCTGATCCTGGAGCTGCCCTTTGCCTGGAGCAGGGCTGCTGGGTGCTCCTGCCCTGTGCTCCTGCCCTGTGCCACTGCAGACACGAGCAGTGCAGGAGGAGCAGTGTCCTGTACCTCCCCTGTGCTCTCTGTGAAATTCTTCTCTTGCACTTCAGGCAGAAAGCAAATATCATTTGAGTCAGGCTGTGGATAGAGCATGAGTGTAACTGCTGCAGGAGTCTCTTCATTACATCCAAGTGTGCWCAAAAACTGGAAATACAAACACTAAGCTTAATGAAAACTCTTCTAATGGACTTCTTACCAGAAGCCTTCTGGCTTCTACCTCTCTTTTGCACTTTTGGGATTGTCCTCCAGACATAATAATGCTTTATTGTCCAGGAAGAAGTGATTTCTAGCATGTTGCTGACATGTTCATTTTCTTTTACTGTTTCAGGGCTGTGAATCTGTGTATGGCAGTGTCTCRGGACTCAAGTCTCACCTTGGCACGTGTACCTTGGTTGGTAGCCTTCCTCCTAACAGCCCCTGTCCCTCTGATAACCCTTGGTTCAAGCTCTTACCCTGCCCTCTGCTCATCTGAGATCCCCACAAGTTCATGGATTCACAGGATGGATTGGGTTGGAGGGGATGTTAAACATCCTCTCACTGCAGCCCCCAGTTCAGGTGCTGCCCTGTGTGCTGAGGAGGTTGCATTGCAAGCAATACTTGAGAGCAGGAGGGAGCACTTAATGAGCATTCCTTTTCATGACAGAGCAGTTCCACCTGCAGATTCACAGCTACCAGAGCAGATTTCCAGGTGCATGCTGGAGACCCTGTGGCACCTCAGAGGAGTGCTGTGCTCACTCCTGTCAGTGCTCCTGGGGCTGGAGCTGTCCTGTGGGGATGGCAGTTCCCAGTTTGCATTGCTGGCTTCTATCTGAGCAGGATTCAAATGAATTGTACAGGTTTATCAGCCTCCTGCTCTGGCAGCTCTTGGTGAAGTGTTGTTTGTTTGTTTGTTTTGATGCCAGGGAGACTTTGTGGCTGGTAAATACAAGTGTCTGCTGTGTGAGAAGGAGTTCATTTCAGAGAGTGGGGTCAAGTATCACATCAACTCTGTGCATGCTGAGGTAAGGCAGAGCAGAACCTCAKACCCCGGGCTCTTGGGGGTGGGGAGAGTGTCTTAAGAAAAAAAATCCTGGATGTGTGCCATGGTTTGTTTGGTTTTGTTYTTTYCCTTGCTCACTGTTGGGAACAGGGTCCTTGAACTYAGCTGGTCTTACATGTCAGTCTGGGGAGCAAGAGTTGTGTCATCTCACGTGCCYTGTCCCAGGCTGCTGCTGCTCTGCTCAGCTCTGCAGCATTTCCTGTGCCTTTAACCAGGCAAATGTCAAATCAAACCTGAATCCTCTCAGAGTGACACCTGGGGGGACACAGCAAAGAGCAGAGCAGTGTTAGGCAGAGCATTGCCCTTCCAGATCTCACATTGCAGGGAAACCACAGGGCAGCCACACTGCAAGCCCTGGTAGGGGTTATTTGGTATTTCCACCACCATCAGTATCAACCTTTGCCTTCTAACCCTGCAGGACTGGTTTGATGTGAACACAACGACCACCAAAAGCTTTGAGAAGTTGATGAAGATCCGCCAGAGGGAAGAGCAGAGGAAGCAGAGGAAGAAACGTCCTTTGAGCAGGGGCAAGAAGAAGAGGGCTGGCACCCTGGCTGCCAAGAAGCTCCCCTCTGCTGGAGCYGAGAAAACGAGGAGAAGTAAGAGAGGTTGTCCTCAAGGAGGGGAGAACGAGAGTGCAAGCAGTGAGGAAGGGGCACCCCAAGTTGCACAGAGAGCTGAAGTTCCAAAAACCAGCCACAAGCGAGGCCGGAGTAAATCCCTGGAAGATGAGAAGGAGTAATTTCAGTTACAAGCCCCACTTCTGTCAGGCCCACAACCCACAGCAGTAATATAAGAACTGAATGTCTTGGGGACTGGGGCTCAATTCTGCAGGTGACTTTGATACTGAAWCTTCTGCCTCTGGTGGGTTGTAAGGAGCACAAACCAAAGCTGTGGTGCAGAGGCTGCTTCTGCTGGTGTAGTTCTTTGGACAGTGGCACTAACAGTGTGCCCAGGGTGCCTCCCACTCTGGGTGCAGGCTCAGTTTGGTCATACTAATTGCTTGTTTAGTGGTTTCCAGTACAGCAAGTGTCTGTTTTGTCACTCCCTCTGATGTGTGAGATCAGGGTTCTTTTTTACACGTTTCTCATAAGGGACTGACTAGCAGAATGTTTAGGTCTCTTCAAGGGGGAAATTCCTTTCTYGCACAGAATGCACACAAACTAAACATGAAAACAGTGCTGTGCAGAATCCAAGACTCCAGCTTGCCCTGTCACTGTCCTGTCTGCTGTCAGCAAGGCTGCACAAAAGAGACCTCTCAGTGTTTGCTGGATCCTTTGCACGAGGCTCTGTCTCATACACCAGTGTTTGGGCTCAGCACCCGACTGCAGTGTGCCTGCCTGGATGGGATGGAAGGTCATTGTTACCCTTGTCAGGAGCCCACTGCTCCCCTGGCATCTCTCCTGTAATGCTGGACATTAAAGATGTGTGGAAAGTCTTCCAGTGCTGCAAGGACTGAATGCTCCCAAGCCCCTCAGAGATTCACCCCATCACTGATGCACTGGGATGGCCTCTGTGGGCCCTCTGAAGCTCACTTGCTTCCTGCTCACCTGGGAAACACCTGCAGGACCGTGCACGCCTCCATGAGCCCCTGCTGTGCTGGCACCACGGAGCTGCCCTGGCAGTGTGGTTTGTGCCATGCCAGTGCTCCCACAGTGYCCCTTTCCCTGCCCAGCAGGTGCCACCTCCAGTGTCTTACATAACCTCGTGCTTTTCAGGATCACCTCTCTGTGCAAACGAGTTGTATCAGCAGTGGCTTCCCTGTGTCAGAAAGGTTAAAAGGAGAGGGGTCATTATTTTAAATCATGTGTTGGCATTGTCTGTGGATCGTAAGGAATAACATCTTCCTGTGCCCCATRAATCACTGAATGTTAAGGGATTGGAATGGACTTTAAAGACCATTCAGTCTCACCCCCTGCTGCCACAAGAAGGGACACATGCCACTGGACCAGGCTGCTCARGGCCTTTYCCAGCCTGGCTTTGAGCACTCCCAGGGCAGCCTGTCCCAGTGTCTCAGTGCAGCAGGTGGCAGAAGCTGGCAGGAGGCAGCAGCACAGGCAGTCCTGTTTTTCAAAGAACGGGTTTTCCAGCATCTCTGTAGTCCCAAGACCCACTGTCCCAGAAAATGGCAGAATTTGCATTGCCTGACAAGGTTGCTGGTGCTGRAATTCCCAGGGGAGCCATTGCAGTGTGTGGGAACAGGCAGGGTGTAAATGTGTGTCAGTACCAGCATGGCCACCTTGTTCCTGACAGTGGGGATGCTGCAGGGTCCAGGGGCTCTCCAGAACTGCCTTTGGGACCAGGTGCTGCTGCTCTTCAAGGGCAGTGCTGAAAGCACACGTGTGGCCTGTGCAGGGTGGGTGAGGTCTGCAGTGAGATGGGCAAGATCCAAAGGCAGCAAAATAAAATGTCACCAGTGCAAGGAAGTGGTTTCTTGTGTGTTTGGTGTGTGGTGTTCTGGTACCATCTGTCCCCCACAACACCCCAGCCTGCCTGCAGGGCTGCAGGGGTGTCCATGCACGGGGGCTGCTCCGTTGTCTTCAGGTTCTCTTCAGAACTCACAGTGCTGTACTTGGAGCAAACATTCACTGTGTTCCCACTCAGTACAAGAAACCCGGGAGTCAAAGAAGGTTTCTCATCATGGATTTTAGCCTAGAGTCCTGATTCCTGCTGTTCATGAGTTACTAACTGGACCTGCTCTAGACATGGRCATTTTGTGACCACTCAGGTTCTGTAGTTACACCTAACCTGGCTGATGGAAAAAAGCCTTCTCCAACAATGCATCCCTGCCCATCAGCATGGCAGCAGTGTTTGCTGCTGTGAGCCCACTGCCTGTGAGGAGAGAGCTCTGTCCTGGAGCACCTGCATGTGCTGTGCTGGGGCTGACAGCCCTGCTCTCCTGCCCTGAGGGCAGGGAATGCAGCAGAGAGGCAGCATCACCTCCCTCCCCTGCCATCCACGCTGCTGGACATGCAGCCCTGGCTTCTGGTGCTTTCTGGGCTGCCTGTGTCAGATTTGTTATCCCCAGGACCTTGCCCAGCAGGCTGCTCTCCATCCATGGGTCCCCAGATCGTCTGGGTGAGATCAGATCCCTCCAGCAAATCAATGCACCAAGCACTTGGATGGAGACAAGCAGCAACAGGCCCTGGAGAAACTCCCACTGCCCAGCAAACTGTCCCAGCTGTCAGCAGCTCTGCTTGAGCAAGCACATATTTACAAAGAGATCCAGTTTTGGAGGAGTCAGAAGTGATAAAAAAGACCAGCTAGTCACTCAGTTGTTGTTGCAGGGATTCACTGCACTGAAAATGCTGGGTCTTCTCATTGGRACTTGTTTTCATTTCAGCCTCTCTGTCCCATCCTGCTGAGTCTGTAACTGAAACAGCTTCATGGTACCAGAAATGTCTCCCAGCATATTTGTACTCATAATTAACTCCACACATAATTTGCTGTRTGAGCTAAGAGGGTCCCCAGTCTCAGTCAAAAGAGGATTTTGTCTCTTTTTTTTTTCTGTTGTGCATTGTTCTTTGCTGACATGTTGTATTTTGATTGGTGCATTTTTCACTTTTTAAGTCCAGAGAGATGAACCAGGAAGCAGCTGCAGTTCTGTAAAGCCTGGTTTATGTAAGATCCAGTGATAACCTTGCACTGCTCTCACCTCTCTTGTCCTCAGCTCCCTCACTACACAAAGTGAGTGTTGGTGCTCACTKTCACCCCCTTAAGCACACTTTTCAGTTTTTCTGCAAACGCCTCTGAGGACTCATCTCTTTGTTTGTAGAAGCTCAGCAGGGTTTAAGGCCAGACAGCCCATTTTGAACACATTCTGAATCATTGTGTATGTCACAGAACTGCTCTTGCAGAGACCTTAATAACTGTGTTTTGTACAGTAACTTTTCCAGAAAGCTTGGTGTTAATCTGCAGATTTTCTTATATAATTTCTTACATAATTTCATTAACATTCTTGATAAGGATGTCAAAGAGCTGCAGACTCTGGGATTCTCTAGGACAAATCCTTATTTGCAATTACTTAATATCAAGCCTTTAATGTATTCCACTGATGCTCGTATGACATGTGGGGCCTTAGAGACACTTAGGATGTCAACAGCTACTTTGACCTAAATGGACTTGTAATTAATTAAAGAATAATATTCACAGAACACTCCTCTGTGAAACCACGTTGCCTGGCTCTTATGATGCCCTTTAWTGTCCATTGTTGGTGTGTCTGGGAGATTTCAGACTAAGCTGGACTTACACTCAGCACGCAGCTTGTCTGTTTTTTAAGTACTGGCACAGTTGAGTTTTGTTTTGGGGGCCTGGAGAAGTTTTTTTTTGAAGGAAGGAGAGAGAAAATATTTTGGTTTGGGAGTGGTTTTGTTTTTTCTTACTCCTCAAGGATTTCTCTGTTGTTCCAAGATTTGTTAAAAGYCATTAATAATTCAGTAATTTTCACRAGATCMCTTACCATCCTTCCCTGCARGTTAYACAGTGCAACAGCTTTAAGGTTTGAGCTCTTTTAATCATGCCAAMATGTCCAAAGCAGTGGAGCTGTTCTGTTGAGAGGGAGCTGTGGCAGGGGTGCAGCTCACACAGAGACATCCCCTGTTTGTCACTCCTGCCTCGTGGAACACCTGGAGCTGAGAGCAGCAGTGGGGATGAAATCATGGCAGTGGGAATGGAATCATTGCAGTGGTGCCTCAGCTCTGCCCCTGCCTCACCTGGGGTCCATCCCATTGTTTATCATCTCTCTSTTGGTGAGGACACCAGTGCCAAGCTCCTGCAGTGCTTTGCTGTCCTTGGAGGGCCATTCCCCACTCATGAGATGCTCCCTGAGCTGCTGCAGGTGTTTGGGGGCAGAGCCCTGGCCTGGCACAGCTTCCAGAGCAGCCTTGGTGCCTGCWGGGTGAGCTCCATGGCAAGGGTAGGGTTAACGCCACTCTGTGTGACCCTGAGGCTGCTGATGAACCCAGCACTRAGCTGACATCATTGCTTGAGGTGTTGCTTGGCTCTTTTGAAAGCCAGCTGCCTTCAGAATTAAGTAGGTCAATCTTATCATTAAAATGTAGTGGAATGAGTGAGRTTGGAGGGGGTGGTTATATTGGACAGCTCTGCTGAGACATTAATTAGTGCAGTGTCCTCTTTTATGCTGGATAAGGTCCAAAAACGCATCTGAATTCGCTCAAAGGTCTTCTAAACCAGAAGCTTTTGTTTCCAAAAGTGCAGTTGCTGTTCAGAAGCAAGCCCCTGYCTTTGGAAGCAGGTGACAGGAGCCAGGTACTTCTTCAACCAAAGCCTGCACTGAACACAGAACGGCCACAACCAYGGCACGGCCCCACGGCTGCCTGGGGACACAAATGAAAGGTTAGGAAATCCCAGCCAGTGCTGTCAGCTCTTCCCCAGCTCTTCCTCATGGCCCAGGAGGCTCCTGGCCCTGTGCTCATGGGCTGGAGCCTCCCCTGCCCTGCTGGCCCTGCTCCCTGCCCCAGCCATGGGCACTCCCTGCTGCCCCACCAGGGTGGGAGGCTCCTGGGAGAACCAGAGAGCAGCAGTGAGGGGTGCAGGGAGGAGGAGGGCTCCTGTGCAAAGGAAGGATGTGAATGGGAGACAGACCTCATCTGCTTTCAGTACTTGCTAAAGAGCTTAAACCTCAAAAGACTTTTCCAAACACAGAATCATGGAATGCTTTGGGCTGGAAGGGACCTTTAAATGTTCATTAGGCCAAGGCCCTGCAATGAGCAAGATTGTCTTCCAGCAGATCAGGTTGCTCAGGAACCATCCAGCTGATCTCCAGTGCTCCCAAGGATGGGACACTCACCACCTCTCCGGGCAGCCTGGGTGTGTCTGGCCACGTTCATTGTGAAAAATTCCTTCCTTGCATCAAATCAAAATTAACTCTCCTTCAGTTTAACCCATTGCTCCTTGTTCTATTGCACCAGGCCCTACAAAATAGTGCACCCCCATCATTCTTGTGGGGTTTCTTTAGGCACTGGAGGGGCTCTGAGCTCTCCCTGCATCCTTCTCCAGACTGAGCATCCCCAGCTCTCCCAGCCTGGAGCAGAGGGGCTCCAGCCCTCAGAGCATCTTCATGGCCTCCTCTGGTCTCAGCCCAGCTCTGTGTTCTTCCTCTGCTGAGGAGCTGAATTATCTTCAATTCCATTTGGCTGAAGCTGCAAGTGGAATTTAAAAAAATAAAATAAAAAAAAAAAAAAGACAAGGCCCTGAACCTCTTTAAAAAGCAAGAGTGCCATTTATTAAACAGGATGGTTGTCCTGCTGAGGGCTAGAGGAAGCATTTGGAGGAAACATTTGGCACAGGGATTCACATTAACACTGGACTGTTCAAAATGTTTCCCTCATGACACAGGAAGTAAATGGGCAGGGACTGAGGTCAGGTTTGAGGATTACCTGGAGCAGTAAAAATTAAAAGGTAACCACAAAGAACTGCTAAAGCATCTTAGAATACTGAATGGTTGGGAGGTGAAATGGCAGATGAAATTCTGTATCATAAAATGAAAGGGCCCCAATAACATTTATATATTGCCCCTCAAAGATGGTTTGCATTGGTGTTCAAAATGGGGAATCCTGAAAGCCTCCAGGATTACTTCCTAACTCCTTACCCCTGAACTCTTTCCTCATCAAAGCATCTTGCCATGCTACATCAAATGCCATCTTTCAGGACTCCCACTCCCCTGGCCCTGGCACTGCTGCAGAGCACAGCAAAGCAGGGGAGGCACTGCCAGCCCTCCTGCACTGCCTGCAGCTGGGCATGGCACAGGGACAGCAGCTGTGGGACAGGAGCTGCAGGGACAGGAGCTGCGGGGACAGGAGCTGTGGGATCAGGAGCTGTGGGGACAGGAGCTGTAGGAACAGGAGCTGTAGGGACAGGAGCTGTGGGGACAGGAGCTGTAGGGACAGGAGGTGTAGGGACAGGAGCTGTAGGAACAGGAGCTGTAGGGACAGGAGCTGTAGGGACAGGAGCTGTGGGGACAGGAGCTGTAGGGACAGGAGCTGCGGGGACAGGAGCTGTAGGGACAGGAGCTGTGGGGACAAGAGGTGTAGGGACAGGAGCTGTAGGATCAGGTCACATCCCTGACACAAGTGGCTGGCTCCAAGGTGTGAGGCTGACCTGCACAGCTCCCTCCAGACAGGCTGGCTGGGTCCGTGCCACCCAAAACAAAAGTCTCTCCTGTCCCTGGCCACCTCTCATCACCATCTGCCTTGGTGCAAGGACTCGCACAGAGCAGCTCTCAGGGAGCAGCAGAGGGAGCTTCTGTGGCACCACAGCTCTGCCAGCCTGCTGCACCCTTGGCTCCATCAGTGCCCAGACAGTGCCCCGTGTGTCCCTGGCAGCTCCTGCCCTGTGCCATGGGGATACAGCACCACACGGGTTCCCCTATTCCCACACCCCTGACTCTGCTCCTGGCTCTGCCCCTGGCTCTGTCCTGGCTCTGTCCTGGCTCTGCCCCTGGCTCTGTCCTGGCTCTGCCCCTGGCTCTGTCCTGGCTCTGCTCCTGGCTCTGTCCTGGCTCTGTCCTGGCTCTGCTCAGGTGGGCTCAGACTGCCCTGAGCAGGGACCTGGCAGAGCCAGCCTGGCCCAAGCACAGGCTCTGCCCTTCCTGCAGGAACTTCCCCTCTGCTCSCAGGCTCTGGGAACGGTCCCACATCAGCACAGCAAGCACAAGGAGCTGAKCCCAGTGCCAGGGATGCAGCTGSCAAAGTGCTTTGCCCTGTCAGGAGCAATGCCAGGGAGAGGGACTCAGGAGAGTGGCAGCAAGGCAGTCCCTGAGGTGRGGSAGTGGCTGGAAACYAAATCARCATTCTGCAGCCTCCACGGGGRCCAAGCCAAGGGACTGAAGGTCTTGGATSAGCCMTTSCAGCCCRTGCAGCAGCCCTGGATGTGCCTGGCAGCTGYCAGGATCTACAGAGAAGCTGTCAGCACATCCCCCTCACTTTCATCGTTTCTAGGCTAAACAACTCGGGCTAATTTAGGCTTTCACCATAAGCTGCTCTGCCCAAAACTCCCTCTTAAGGGAACTGTATTGGGTTTGCAYGGCAGGGTCTCRGTRGAGGGAGGGTTACAGGGMTGGCTSCTGTGAGAAGCTTCTGGAAGCCTCCCCCAGGTCCAGCAGAGCCAAAGGCAGCTGAGCCCTGACAGGCCTGGCCAAGGCAGAGCCCATCAGCTGTGGTGCCTCTGCCTCTGGGATTTGGGAAGGGAMAAAACTGCACAGCACCAGGCAGAGAGAGGAGTGAGGGTGTGAGAGCCACAGCCCAGCAGTCCCCAGGCCAGGGCAGGGGGAATGAGAGGTGCTCCAAGAGCTGGAGCAGGATTCCTTCACAGCCTSTGGGATCCAGGGGGGGCAGGAACCACCCACCCAGAAAGATCCACGCAGGAGCAGAGACCCACGTGCAGCCCATGGAGGAGCCCGTGTGAGACCCTCCCCCTGAGAAGGAAGTGGGACAGGGACATGCTGTGATGAATTGTTCCCATTCCCTGTCCCACTGCACCGAGGGGGAGGAGAGAGAGCTGGGGAGTGAAGCTGGGGAAGAAAGGAGGGGTGGTGAGGAGATGGTTTCATGATTKGGTTTTACTTCTCATTATCATACTTTGACTTGATTGGTAATAAATCAAACTGATTTCCCAAAACTGAGTCTGTTTTGCCCATGACMSTAAGTGGTGAGAGAGCTCTCCCTGTCCTCGTCCCAATCCATGAATGTTTCATTAAACTTTCTCTTCCCTGCCCAGCTGAGGGGGACAGAGATGGGGCAGCTTTGCTGGGCACCTGGTATCCAGGCAGGGTCATCCCAGTGAGTTTTCCAGCCAGTCCCRGGTGAGTTTTCTCCCTCCCCACAGCCCCTAACTGGACACCCAACCCAAAGGAGATACCAGCACTAACAGGGGCTCCAGAGGCAGGGCAGGTTTCTGGCAGGCTGTGTGCCCATCAGACACCCCTCTGTGGATGGCAGCTCTCCCCACAGAGCAGCACCTGCCTCGGGCTGCAGGGTTTGCCCAGAGCTCTCCTGGTGAAGGGGGTTACGCTTTCCTGCCTCCCGTTCAGTGCTTTGTGCTTTTATCTGAGCAGTAACAAATAAACTCCTTCCCAGGGGTGGGCTTTGATAGAGCTGCTGTCAGCTTCCATCGGCTGTGTGTTACTGCCCATGGCAGTGCTGAACGTTTCTGCTGCTCATGGACCAGCAGATCCCTCTGCAGGCTCTTGGCTTTGGTGGCTTCACRTGGTGTAAATGATCTGGGAAAGAGCTGAGTGCTAACACTGTTATGAATAKATTGACACGCTGGAAGCCCACGTCTCAAACACCATATGCTGTCTACTCGTCCCATATTAAAAGGGTAAAAAAGAAATGATCAGCTGTGAAAGATGACCAGGGTGTGCTGTGCTGCAGATGGTGCAGTGCAGATAGACAGCAAACTGTTATTACTTGTTTCTTACAATAGAAACTAGGAAGCACCAGAAGAAGTAATTGGGCATCTGGTCTAAATGCAACAGAATAAATTACTTTTCACAATGCACATAATTACACAGCAAAACTCTTGACTTCACAATACCCTGTGACAATAGAAAGTAGAAAATGTCTGTTCTTGGGCAGCGCTGAATCCCCCAAATCCAATTATGCAGCAGATGGTAAAAAGATGCCATCAAAAAATAAAAAAATAAACACAAAAGGAGGATGGGGAGTTATTAATGATTAGTGTGTATTAAGGACTGGCAGATTGACTTTCCACATTTAATAAAGTTCATGAAGTGTTGATAAAGTGCTGATATCCACAGACTGGTGACAGGTCTGAGCCTGTTCCTTGGTGAGGACAACTGGGGACTCCCCTGGAGCAGCTTTATAGAAAACGTCTGYGGTTTGCTGTACCTTTGCCCTCYGTTGTTACTATCACAGAATCAGTGTTAATTCCCACTCCCRTGGGACAGGAATGGAGGATGCAGCACACAGACACGACAAAGAGGGTGGGAATGAACCCTTACAGCAGCTCTGTTTCCTCTCAGTGAACATGGAGACACTGATGTGAAGCAGCAGCCAGGGAGCCCTGCAGAGAGGACAGGGCAGGCTGGGGGACAGCTCTGGGGCTGCAGGGACAGGTCTGGCACTCACACCCTGCCCAGCCCTCCTCCAGCCACTGCTGGAAGGGCAGTGCTCACAGGAAAGGCCATCTGGTCACAGCTGCAGCCGCCACTGCTTCCATAGGCACAGCTGGGTCACAGCTGGGTCACAGCTGGGTCACAGCTGGCCATGGGAGGCTCTGGAGCAGGACAAGGGAGAAGCCAGAATTCGGGGGAAGTGTTGTGTCCCAGGAGGGGAACAGTCCCAGAGGTGCAGAGCCCCCAGGGCAGGGCCCAGCTCTGGCAGGTCATGTCCTGCTTGCACAAATCTGTGAGTGCTCACCTGGCACTGAAATTTAGATCAGGGACACTAAATCCGTGCATCCTTTGTGGGCTTTATTTAACCATTCATACACTGTGAAGTGTGGGGCAGATCCTGCACAGGCACATCATCAATGCAAACCCCTCCCAGCTGCAGAGGTCAGTTCTGATGTGCTGGGAGTCCTTGCTGGTGTTCCCCCGATGGGCAGGGGGAGGTGACAGCAGGGTGACATGATGCAGGTACAGCAGGCTCCTGCACCRTGGCCAGGACAGTCTCTTGCTGCCAGCAGCTCCCCCAGCACCTCACATTTGCTAGGGGCAGGCTGGGACTGTGGAGCCTGCRGGCCAGGCTGCAGAGGTGAGGCTGGGATCTCGAGGCTGCTGCTGGATTTCCCCCCTGAATTCCAAGTACAAGGCACTGCAAGGCATRTAATACAATTTAGATGCATTAGTGCCTGATTTGTGATTGCAAATTGAATTTTGCCTGGCCAAAATCCCAAATACTCAAATGRTAATTAAATGTCTGKGGAGAGTTTGCRCTCTCAGTGTTTATTATTTATAGACTGAACCCACAAATGCCATCACCTGCTCCCAAAGCACAGCATGCACCCKGTGCACAGACACTGAATTCCCAGGATTGTCCCAAGTGGCACAGCTCTCCCATGTGCAGCACTGATCTGGCAGCTGTGTGAAGCCTGGGAATGCCAGCAGTGATGCCCGGGGTGATCAGAGACAAAATTCCCCAATCACAGCATAATTCTCACCCTGGAGCACAGGGTAAGGACACAGAGCCTGAACCACTTTTCAGGACTTTGGGGGAAGGATGCAGAATGAACTGTCCCACAGTGCTAATGGCCACCTGTTTCTGCTATCAAAAAATTGCATTACTCACTGATACCTAACTCTGAGCTTTCCAAATAGCGTGTGTGAGCCCTCCTGTGCAGCCAGAGCAGTGCTGGGCCAGGCAGCACTGGGGGCAAACACAGGCTCTGGAGCAGCAGCATTTACACCAACAGCCAGCTCTGCAAYAACCAAGTGAGAAGGGACCTTGCAGAGAAGACAGAACTGGCAAACTGTTCCTGTAAAACCACTTGCAGTCACAGTTTTACAGCTGCCAGCTCTACCCTTGGCTTTCCTGAAGCTCCATCCCCACGATGCAGACGGAGGGAGAAGGAGCTGTGACACAGGGCTCTGCTGGGAAGGCTCTCAGGCTCACCCTCCTCCTCAGCACTGAGACTGCAGCAGCGATGGAGCTCAGCACGGGGAAGAGGCAGTCCTGATCTGCCAGGAGCATCTGAAAAGCAGCACTCAACAACCCAGATGGGACCATTTTGATCACCTCACCTGCCATGCAGCCGCAGAGTTAACATAAATTCTGACAAGCTTCAGTCCCCACTTAGCTGGAACTTGCCTTTTGCACACAGGCACTGCAGATKAAATGCTTTGCATGGCAATGTGCCTTCCCTGCACCTCCACAGCTCTCCCCAAAGCATCCACCAATTCTCCTGTAATTAGGAAAGGCCTTTTGAAGTGACCAAGCAAAGCCTTTGTGTGCCCTAGGGCACTGAACTGTGGCTGTCTGTGCCGATGTCTGCACACACCAAAGCACCTCTGCTGTGGGCTCACCCCGTGCAGGGCATGGTGTGAGCTGTCTGGGCTCCAGCTGTGCTGCACAGCTGGACAGCGTGGGCTGCAGCCGCGGACATCGGCCGGGCACAGAGGAGCCTCCGGAGCTGCCGGGGAGAGGAGGGGGTTACCGGGGGTACAGCC
>CADDXX010001264.1:6458-25101 GCA_902810485.1 Alauda arvensis | reverse complement strand
CTGCCCTCTGCCCATCCCTCCCACTGCCCATCCCTCCCACTGCCCTCTGCCCATCCCTCCTGCTGCCCTCTGCCCATCCTCCCAGTGCCCATCCCTCCCAGTGCCCAGCCACAGGCTGCAGTGCTGCTAGCTCCTGTACACAGCCCAGCTCTTCCCATCCCTTAATCAGGCCCAAAAGGAGCACACTGCTGTACAGACAGGACAAAACCTGTGCCAGGCCTTAGGTAAATGACTGTGCTTTCTGTGGGGGTGCCCCTTTTGTAATATGGCTTTAATAAAAAGTGAAGCTGGATCATTTCTAAGYGATGTAGAATCATTAGCAGTTAATGCATTGAGCTAAACAGTGGCACACTTTTCCCAGAGAGCCAGCAGGCTCTTGACTGGATAGCCAGAATGTGCTGGCTTCAGAGAGCGTGCTTTTTGGAGCCTTTGCATTCACAGACCTTTATGGCAGCAGCTCTGGCAAAGAGCTGCTCTGATCTCAGCTGCAGAGCAGRCTGGACAGTGTTAGATGCAATGTGGGGATTATACACAAAGCTTTGTCTTTTGGAGGTCTYGGAACAACTTTGAGGTCTCACCTGGAATTGCATAGACTCCTGGAGTGGTGTGCTTTGGAAGGGACCTTGAACCCCATCTCATTCCMCCCCTCTGGTATGGGCAATGACACTTTCCACTATCCCAGGTTGCTCCAAGCCCTGTCCAACCTGGCCTTGAGCACTTCCAGGGATGGGGCAGCCRCAGCTTCCCTGGACAACCTGTGCCAAGGTCTCACCACTCTCACGGGGAACCATTTCTTTCCAATATCCCATCTAACTCTGGCCTCTGTCAGTGAAAAGCCATCCCCTCCTTGTCCTGTCACTTTGTCCAAAGTCCCTCTCCAGCTCTCYTGGAGCCCCTTTAGGCACTGGAAAGGGCTCCAATATCTTACCAGAGCCTTCTCTTCAGGGTGAGAAACCTCAGCTCTCCCAGCCTGTCTCCAGAGCAGAGGTCATTGGGATCAAACATTGCTCTGTGTATCTAGGGTGAACTTGTGACTTCAGAGGTTTCTTGTTTTGTCTCTTCCTGATGGGTGTGCAAATCTCAGCAATGTGTTTTCTGCAGTTCATTCAGCAGGAATCTGATGAAGGAGCACTGGTTCTAATGCAGAGCTGTACCTGGACACCAGGTGTGTCACACAGCTCAGGCCTGGAGTGTGCACAGGTGTGCTCAGGATGCACGAAGTGTGATATCCTGGTGCCTTGTGGCTCTGCTGTGCCCCCGTGTCCCCTCACCCTTCTGCTGCTGCTGAGKGGCAGTCCCTGCACAGGGCCTGTGCAGGCTCTGCCTGAATGCAGCTGGACTTTCGTCAGACCTGGATGGACTCAGCAGCACGGCCTGTGAATGGGTGCAGTGCCTTTGTTCTCAAATCATCMAGTGACTCAGTCCCAGGTCAGTGTCAGCACCCCCAGCCTGAAAACCTCWGCTGGGACAGGCTGGGCACCTCACAAAAGCCTGGAAAATTCTTGAGCAGAGCTGAACAGCTGCTGCAAACTCCACCCACAAACTTSTGTGTGGCAGAGATGTCAGACTCTGTCTTTAATTTCCTCACATACACTTAAAGGTTGGTAGTCAAAATGCCCCCATTGTGCATACTCAGGACTTTTCAAATTCTGTTAGATGTWAAAAACCCACCTAATTCATTACTGTGGATGTATCCTTTGGAGCATCATATCCTGTTCTTGTCCTGAGGCCAGCTGGCAGGGTCTGGCCATATCCATGGCATTAAACTCATGAGAGAGGGAGGCACATCAGKGCTGCCTGTGAGGAATGGTTTTCTGGCTTGTCCTAGCTTCCAAGCCATGCCCAGGAGTGGTTTGGGCACATTGGCTGGTACAGACCAAATCAGATCTTGGAGCAATCTCCACCACTGGATTCTTGGGCTGCTCTGACCCCATTATGTTTGCTAGCACAAACCTAGCTAGCTGCCTAACTAATGATAACCTCAGACAGCTGTTCTTGTGCTTGAAGACAAGCAGAAACCTGCAGCCCCCCATCCACCCACACTTYGAAATGCCCGTGTCTGGGACAGGGCAAGGCAGCAGTTGTTTGCTGCCCGAGCTGGGCTGGCAGCTGAGCAGCTGAGCTGACACCAGCCGTGGCTGGGGCAGAAAACCAGACAAGGATGGAAAATGGCCCMGTGCAAAAGCACCTGGGGGTGCTGGGACACCAGTTCAACATGATCTGGCTAAGGAAGCTAAAAGCATCCTGGCTTGTGGCAGCAGGACCAGGGCAGGGGTTTTCCCCCTGTGCTGGCACTGCTGAGGCACCTCAGGTCCTGGCTGCTCACAACAGGAAAGACACTGAGGGGCTGGAGTGTGTTCAGAGAAGGGAACAGCTGGGAAAGGGACTGAAGCACAAGTCTGGTAGGTGGCTGAGGGAGCTGGGGGAACTCAGACTGGACAAAAAAAGGCTCAGGGGGGACCTTCTCACTCTCTACAACTCCTTGACAGGATGGTGGAGCCAGGTGGGGTCGGGCTCTGCTTCCAGGGAATAGGTGACAGGACAAGGGGAAATGTCCTCAAGTTGCCCCAGTGGAGGTTCAGGTTGCATATTAGGAACAATTTCTTCACTGAAAGAGTGGTTAAGCATTGGGCAGGCTGCCCAGGACAGTGGTGGATTCAGCACCCCTGGAGGTGTTCAAGAAGTGGCTGGATGTGACACTTTGCAGGGTGGTGTAGTGGGCATGGGGTTATTCGGTCAAAGGTTGGAGTTGGTGATCTTGGAGGTCTTTTCCAACCACARTGATTGTATAATGTGATCTCCAGGAAGCTCAGCTCCTGTGCTGACAGAGTTCATTCACCCCAGGCAATGCACCAGGCTGGCTCTGCAGCTTTGTTCAGCCTGTTCTGCTGTTGGCCTGTAGGCGAGCAGGGTGTGCATGCAGGCAAGGCTTAGAGACTCCCTCCCTCTCACAGGTTAGTGATGAACCAGATCCCCACGGGCAAAACTCTGCAGAGACACATACTTTGTGGATAAAGAATGTTTGAGTGTGTCATTGAATCCTTTCCAGTTTTCCAGACTCCTCTGAAGGAGGAGAACAGAATCCTGTCCTTGTCTCTGGCGACCCTCTCTCCTCGTGGTGTGCCAAACTTCTGCAGACACACTCAGTCCCAGGGTCTCTCTTAGAACATGTTTTCTGGGSTCTCCTCTCTGGTTTTGTTGCCCTTGGCAGACCACAACCCTGAATTTCTCAGAGTGGGAAGCAAAGCCTTCCTCTGGTTTGATCTGAAGCTGGGTATATTCAGATGTGAATGAATGCACTTAAATAGCTGGCCTGCAAAAATCACCTTYATTTRCAGTCACTCTGACTGGGGTTGTTGTCAGTGTCTCAGTTGTCCTTTCTGTTGTTCTCAGGTGTCCCCTGGAACTCTTTTTCTATACAAATCACAGCACTGACCCTGTAGCAGCCCTGGCAGCTTGTAGAAGGGCACTGACTTGTATGTGGGGAGTGAGAACACATAAACAGCAGCTTCAGTGTCTTTCATGTGCTCCTGTGTCTAACTCGCAGACAAAGTTTGGCTTTGCAGGACTGTGTGGGACCCTGTTGTGCTCCTAGTGCTGTGAAATCTCAAAGTGGCAGTGGTGCAGACCATGGGTCACTCAGCTTTGCACAGAGCAGCAGTGGCCAGGCATTGCTGCCAGCTTTGCAGCCAGTGGCACTGCACTGCTGGTCATGCCTAAGACTCTTAGCTTTTTGCATTTTTCATATATTTGTGGCTGTGTAGATTGTTAATGCATGGTTGTAGTTTCTAGTACTTTTCCTATCTTTCTTCCCTACATTTAGGAACARTAAGATGACCTYATAAACACATTCCTAAAAATRATGTTYAGTCTTAYTCCAAGAAGAGAACCAGCTACAAGGACATTCTGTTTTCCAGAATCTGGACCAGGCTTAACAAAAGTGGGGCAAGAGAAACCTTTGGACTGCTTCCAGAGGGGCAGGACCCCAGGAATTATTACCTAACCAACTARCCTTTTTATTGGACAGTATRTGATAAATATACTGACTGACTAAGCTTACAAAAATTGTAGCATTACTATACCACGTAGGATTTTCACYATATTGTGTACCTGAAAGTTTTCAAGTAAAGGTTTGCTTACATATTCACTCTTAATGTTGTTGGGAAGATCTATTCTATTTTCCAAGCAYTACTGGGACAGCCAGCTCTGCCTTTGGCATTGGCCTTTCCCCATGCCCTGGAGCAAGGAGTAATTCCAGGCAGAGGACACGGCCAGATTGAGTCACAGAGTGTTTATTCCAAGGTGCCCCGTTTTTCTGTCACAGTCAATGTATCATTGCTGTGTCTGGGCTGCTTCCTACCCAGTTCTGGGTGGTGTGCCAGGCATTTGTGTTGTGCCCATGCACGGGGCAGCYGCAGAGCTGTGCCCCTGCCCTCTCCTCATGCACAGAGTGGGCAGCACCGTGCTGTGCCTGTGCTGCTGCTGCCAGGGCTCAGGCTGCCCCTCATCTCCTGACATGGCTTCAGCAGGGAAGGTGCTCCCTGTAGCCCTGGCCAACGTGCAGGTGTTGGRGAGGCCCCGTGGTGATGTGCAGGGTTGAGATATTGATGTGCCTGTCCTGAGACATCTCCTTTTGCCTCTCTCCTSTGGCTCCCCCAGACAGGCCCCCGTCCCCTGTCAACGTGACCGTGACACAGCTGAAGGCAAACTCTGCCACCGTGTCCTGGGACGTGCCAGAAGGAGACGTGGTCATTGGCTATGCCATTCTGCAGCAGGTACCAGGGGCTGTYCCCAGGGGCTGTCCCCAGGGGCTGGGGACACTGATTCCAGCGAGCTCCTGGGTCAGTCCTTCTGCCGAAGTCTGGGCTCCTCTGGCATCTGCCTGAGGACATCTGTGCTGCTGAGCAGCCCCTGCCAGGGTGCCCCATCRGAGCCATCCATGCTGGTGGGAGGCAGAAGGCTGTGGGCTGCATTGGGGGTAGTCTCTCCAATAGCTTCCCTGGGATTTCTCCAGGGAAGGGTGGTGCCTCAGCCATGACACAACCCTTCTTTGCTTGCCTTGCTCCACCTGTGCAGCCCTGGGKGATGGAGGCTTCTCCAGGGATGTGCCTGGCTCTCAGGCCACGCAGGCATGCTGAACAGGCAGTGCAGGCCAGTCTGGCCACCCTGGGGTGGAGGGTTGCCTGGGAAGGGAGGAGTGAGGGCWCAGCCCTGCAGCCTGTGCCAGGGGCAGCTGGAAGGGTGACAGCTCTTCCCTCYGGCAGAGGCAGGACGGGCAGATGCAGCGCTTCATCCGGGAGGTGAACACCACCAACCGTGCCTGCGTGCTGTGGGACCTGGCAGAGGATGCTGACTACATCATCCAGGTGCAGAGCATCGGCCTGTACGGGGAGAGCCAGGCCAGCAAGCGCGTCCACTTCCGCACCCTGAAGGAGACCGACCGCCTGCCCTCCAACAGCTCCAACCAAGGTGAGACCCCCTGCCCTGCCACAGCTCCAGCTGAGGGGAGCACCCCCTGCCCTGCCACAGCTCCAGCCAAGGGCAGCACCCCCTGCCCTCCAACCGCTCCAGCCAAGGGCAGCACCCCCTGCCCTGCCACAGCTCCAGCCAAGGGCACCCCCTGCCCCCCAACACCTCCAACCAAGGCGAGCACCTCCTGCCCTGCCACAGCTCCAACCAAGGGGAGCACCTCCTGCCCTGCCACAGCTCCAGCTGAGGGCAGCACCCTCTGCCCTGCCATAGCTCCAGCCAAGGGCAGCATCCCCTGCCCCCCAACACCTCCAACCAAGGGGAGCACCTCCTGCCAGCTCAGCCAGGTGCTGCTGCTGGGGCCACACCTGGAGGCCTGGACAGCAGATGGGGATTCAGCAGTCAGRGAGGAAGGTGCTGGACTGAGCAGCAGGCTGCTGGRGACACACAGGGCTGTACAGGCTGCTGTTCTGTCCACTGTGTCCACAATAATGTCCCCAGGCCATGGTTTGCAGCCCTCCTATCCCAGGTCCTGGCACCTATTCAGCTGGGCAGCCTGGCCAGGACAGATGCTGGGGCCTGCMCAGCTGCTGCCTGTAGGGAGCCAGTACTGAACAGGCTCTCAGATCTCCCACTCTGCAGGCTACCAAAGGACAAATGACAGAGCAGCATGGTCTCCTTTACTACTCATATCTSTGTTGCCTTGGGCTTGCCTACGTGCTCATTTTCATGGAGAGAATCCAGGAATCCAAGAGAGATGATGCCTATAGAGGGCACATGGGAGTCTGTCTCCAGCACTGATCATGAGAGGGGGCTTGACTATGGCAGGGCAAGCAGATGGCTGACTTTCCTCAGAACTCCTGTGTTAAACTGACCTGACCTGTCCTGGTTGCTGGGTAGAGAGAGATCTTAGTGACTTCTGGCATGCATTGTGCAGTCCCTGCAGGAACCCAAACGAGCTGCTGGAATCCCTGWCTACCTTTGTAGCATGGATGGTTTCTCTGACTCAGGAAAGCCACAGGATGCAGACTCTCCTCTCCCCAGACAGGATGTCACCCCACACCTTTCCTTCTTTGGGGGAACTGGGCYTCTTTCCTTTGGAGTTTCTCAGGTCCTCCAGTGTTGCTGCAGTGGGAGGGTGTCTGCTGCCAGCCCTGCTGGGGGTCTCTTCTCTGCAGGTGACATCACCATGGAAGGGCTGGACAAAGACCGGCAGCTGCAGACAGGAGAGATTATCATCATCGTGGCTGTGCTGCTCATGTGGGCAGGTGAGGGCCACAAGCAGTGCTCTGTGGGTGAAGCAAAGGTCCAGCCCAGGGTTCCCAAAGAGGATGTGGCTCCAGAGGCACCTTGGTGAGGGTCTGGSACCCTTTCCATTTCTGGCACCCTGTCTAGTATTGTCCATTGAGTGTCTGTAGGTGCTGGAGCCAGAGGGGTAAAAGGAGCAGCCACAGCCACTGCTCAGCAGTGATGGCCTGGAATGTGGCCTGGAAGAGCAGGAGACAGAAAGGAACCTGGAATTACAGGGTGGGAGCATCCCAGCTGACAGTGAGATTGTGTTGCTTGGGCCTTAGATGTTGTGACTGATAACACAAGGGCAGTAGCTGGTAGAGGCTGTGCCTCAGTCTGCTGAAGCTGTAAAGTGGGTGATTTGCTCCTGTACAGCTCAATTAAAGCCMGTGCAGGCAGCAGGATGCCCTGGGAGCATGGGAGCCAGGGCACTAAGACAGGTCCTGACTGGTCACATGAACCTGCTGTGAATAGGAAGTCATTGATCCCATGCTCTCTTCCCAGATTTTGCAGTGGYATCTTGCAGAAATTTCTCTTTGCCTTGACACTTTTTCTAGGGCACTGGAAAAAAAAATACAAGATGAGTGCTGGTAGTTTACACCTGGCACAGGTTGATGTGTCAGGATGCCAGCTGGGAGGAGTCAAGCCCAGTCTGTGTGTGCCTGTGTGTTATCACACACACTCYGGGGCTGAGTGAGTCCAGCATGGTCACACCTGGGGGCATTGCTCCACACTCCTGTGTCCAGAGTTCCACGAGATGCATGCTGTGAAAGCATGGCAGAGTGACTGACCCCACAGCCAGTTTGCACAAAGGCTGAGGGTCACAAGCACTAGTAACTTTAGGCACTCCAGAACCCACGCAGCTGCCCACTGACCTCACTGTCCCTGCTTGAGTGCCTCAGCAYCTGCCTTTGGTGAGTGCTGAGCACCTCCTGTGTGGCCCAGTGATGGCCTTAGCCACATCCGTGCCTGTCTGCCCAAGGAACCTGACCCGGCCACACGTGCAGAGGTGCCTGGGGTGGTGCAGGTGGGGCTGTGGGTTTGCAGCGCCCCAAGGAGCCCCGGGCACAGCTGCCCTGCAGCTGGGATGCCCTGGGGAGGGGAGACAGAGGCAGCCCCTGGGCAGAGTCCTTCACCAGTCTGTCCTTGGCAGCGGTGATCGCCCTGTTCTGCAGACAGTACGACATCATCAAGGACAACGACTCCAACAACAACAAGGAGAAGACAAAGCCGTCCTCAGAGCACAGCACGCCGGAGCGGCCCGGCGGGGGCCTGCTGCGCAGCAAGGTCAGTGGGCAGGGCTGCAGGGSCATGGCAGCCTGCACAGGGCCTGGCTCCCTCCAGGAACGGGAACACTCCCTGTGTGCTCTCCCCAAACACTGAGGGATTTAGGGTTCACTGAGCCCYGGTGTCTGGGGCAGTGTGTGTGTGCCCCATGGGTGACTGCAGGACACACATTGGAAGAGACAAGATACAACAGCTGGGGTAGCTCTTGCACTGCAAGGGGGTCCCTGACCTGTGACTGTAACAGAGCCTTCATGCCCAGGGCTGCAGCTCTCCTGCACTGAGGGGCACGCCTGGCTCCTGCCTGTTCAGACATGCTGGGCAGCTGTTCTCATGGTCCTGCACTGGTCTGTCACAGCTCACTTTCTGCCCTCACTGCAGCTGGCTCTGTCACCACCACACAAGTCCTTCCAGAGCCCCTTCCTCACCCTGATGGAAGCACTATGCYAGGCTGTGGATGGGGAGGGAGCAGTACCTTCATGTGGTTGTTCCCTCAGCACCTGACATTTCTCTCTTTGTGACCTGCCAGAGACAGGGATTTATAGCCCTCATGCTCTAATGGGACCATATGTTAGGGTTTTGCTTGTGTCTCATCTGCTGCCTCTGTCAAGGGTGGGAACTCCCCACTGATTGCCTGACTGCCCACTGATTCCACATCTTGGTTTCCAGCAGATGTCAGGAGCAGAAACTTCCTGTTTGGACTTCAAGTCCCCACTTCCCCTCCTCCAGATTTTTCAGCTTGCTGATCACTTCTTGCCAAAGAGATCCCTCCTCTTGGATCCCTACTCCAAACTGCCCCTGCTCTGCTGAGGTCTGCTGGTGCCGCAGGCTGAGGGGCTCTGACACCGGGTCTGATCCCAGGGGTGCAGCAAAGCAGGGTCTTAAAGCAGATTTTTCTCTCATAGAAGAAATCTCCCTCGGTCAATATCATTGAGGTGTAAGTGCAGCACCAGCTCTGCCGTCTGGGATCTTGGGTGTCCTGCCAGAGCCAAAGCAGGCCTTGGAAGAAGAGGCAGCGCCAGGCACGGCCTGGGACTCAGCATGCGACGATCCACGTACCAGAACTCTGCTTCCCCGAGGGCGCCTGGCTGGGGATGTGCAAGGAGCCAGCTCCCGAGCCCTGCATGCAGAGCCTGGCCCTGCCCATCCCTCAGCCCCGGCCCTGCTCCCCTCCCGGTGGGAAGCGGGAAGCTGGGGAGAGCGGGGAGCCGCTGGGCTGAGGGGAGCGGCTGTGCTGAGGGGAACCGGGGCCAGGGGAGCCGCTGGGCTGAGGGGAGCCGCTGGGCTGAGGGGAGCCGCTGGGCTGAGGGGAGCCGCTGGGCTGAGGGGAGCCGCTGGGCTGAGGGGAGCCGCGGCCAGGGCAGCCGCTGGGCTGAGGGGAACCACGTCCCCGTGCCCTGGAGCAGCTGGGCACTGGGCTCCTGTCTGGCCTCGGGGGCAGAGCTGGCTCTCAGCTGCCTGGGAGGCCTTGGGGGCTGCGTGGAGAGAAGGAGCTGCTCCCCTCGGGGCCCCAGGGCACTGCCGGCAGGGCTGTGCCGGCTGAAGGAGGGTTTGCCTGTGGGCCCGGCAAGCACACGGGATGAGTGGATTGCTGCTGGAGAACAGGGCTCCACTGCACCCTGTCATGGGCGTGCAAGCCTTCAAATTCTCTGTGTGCTGCAGAGGACAAAGACACGAGGGACAGCGAGGAGCCAGTGCTGTCCCGGGGCCTGGGCAGCCCAGAGGTGCAGCTGGGGCAGGCAGTGCTGCTGGGCAGGCCTGGGGCAGTGGGCACAGGCAGGGCACGGCTGTGGCTGTGCTGTGCTCCCTGTAGCGCTCGGTGCTGGCCACTCAGGCTGTTTGAGGGGAGCTGCCAAGCACTTGTAGAGCAGCACAGGGCCTGTGCTGCCCAGAGGAGACAATGTGGCGAGGCCTGCAAGGTCTCAGCYGGAGAAATGGTGTGAAACAAAGGAGGCTCCCTGCTGCCCTGGCTGCTGCTCTCCCTCCATGCTCTGCTCTGCAGCCCTGGACTCAAGCATCACAGGATCCAGCGTCTTCCAGGAATAAATCTCCCAGAAAAAGCACTTTCAGGACTTTTCCTTCCAGGTGCTGCTCAGCTCCTGCTGCAAGACTAGGYGGGGAAGGGACAGGATAAGCAACTCCTGTGGCAGGGTCTTTTCAATAAAAAGCATCCTGGCTCAAAGGCAGCATCAGAGCTGCAGGTCTCTGTGTGTGTCTGTGCATGCATACATGTACAAGTTCTTGAAYGCATGTGTCCTGGCCCAGAGGAGATCTGTTCCTTCATGCTGTGCAAGAGCTGGAGGTCCTCCATGGTCCCCTCACACCCCTCTGGCCCTTGAGAGCTGCTGCTGCTGCAGTCTGGGCCCTGTGGTGCTGCASGTTAATCCTCTGCTGCAGGCTGTCCCACTGGGGGTGATGCCATGGCTGCTCCTCTGCAGAGAGCAGAGACATGCCAGCAGCAGGGACAAGGAGGGGCACAGGCTCTGACCCTGCTGGCCAGAGGGTCTGTGCTGCTCCCTGCTCAGGTGAGGAGAGCGTACCTGAGGAGCAGCAGCACCAGCTGGGCTGCAACCTGGGCTACAGAGAGCATGGCCACAGCTCCAGGGACACAAACACACTGTTCTGCCTGCTGGCTCTTTTTAAGGARGTACATTAGAAAATAGAGCTGTCAGGGAAATGCAAGAGTTTTAAGGATGTTCTAGTGCCTTGGAAAATGTTTAGAAGTTCTGTCTTGGAATGTCACAGCAGACATGCCTGCTACCACAAGACTTTTAGCCAAGCCAGAGGCACACACAAAGAATCAAAGGATCAGACTGTATAGCAGAGGTGAGGAACTAGGGAAGGCCCCCCAAAAAGTCAAAATGCAGAGGTTTTGAGCAAATTGAAAAAGGAACACAAGTCTGACATTAAATGTAGAACTGTGGTGTGTTGTTGAGGAAAAAGCCTCTGAAAAAAAAAAAAAAAAGAAAAAAACCAAACCCCAAGCCACCACTTCTCATTCTGTGGCAGTGCAGGGCAGGGAAGTGCAGAGATAGTGCTGGAAGCTGAGGGCCCAACAGTGACCTGCTTACCCAAACAAGTTACATGAYGCTCTGTCCTCCCAGCTGAGGGAGAAAAGGCATGAAACCACATTCAATATGCAAAACCTCGAGTGAAAAAATCCATGCTCAGCTCCTGACTGATCCACGGCACCCCAGGCCCCCCCAGCTGCAAACAGCCACCAGTGCTCAGCTGGGCTCAGTGCCACCAGCCTGAGAAGGGCAGCTGTGCAGAGATGTGACAGGAACCCAGCASTGAGGGGCTTGGCCAGAACACAGCTGCAAGCTGCCACTTGCCAGAGAGGCTGCAGCCTCCCCTGCTCCATCTGAGGAAGGAAAGCAAGTGCAGGGCTTGCCTCTGTAGAGCACAGCTGGGCTGCAGCAGGGCAGAGACACTGCAGAGCAGCTGAGGCCCTGGCCCCAGCGTGGGCAGTATGAGCTCCTGTCACTGCAGGTGACATTCACAGGTGCTCAGGACACCAGTACAGCACACCTGAACCTGCTCCTCCCAAGGCACAGAGGCACCCTGGGCCCTGGCAGCCCTCAGCACAAGGAGGAACTGCTCCCTCAGGGYTTGCAGCCAAGGGAGRTGTGGGAGTTCSAGCTCCCTGTGCTTGGGGCACAGCAACCCTCGCCACAGGCAGTGCAGAAGACACAGTACCCTGCATGCTTATGCATAGTGGCATCCAGCAGTCAAACCCAAATGACAACAGTAAAAAAACTCAGTTTATTTCTCTATAAAGGGASAGCTTTCCTTTAAAAACCAGGGTGATTTCACTTGTGAGAGGGTATGGGGTTGAACTGCAGGGCAAGGCTTTCATCAGGCACTGCTCCAGGCCAAGAGCTGTTGCTCCCTGAGGGTGAACCCTGCCTGCAGCAGGCTCAGAGCACGCAGGGTGTCCTGCATGGCCTGCAGTGAGCAGAGAGAGGAGCACGGGTCCCCCGTGGGAGGAGGTTCATGCAGGCAGCACAGCACAAGGAGCAGGTGTTGCAGCCTGTGCACTCCATGGCAGCAGTGCCAGCAGCCCCCGTGCCCGGAGGGCAGTGGCAGGCACTGGCTGGCCCGGGTGCAGGCACAGGGTGAATCCTGAGTGGCTGGTCCGTTGGTGCAGAGATTTGGCTTAGCCCAGGGGAGTCTTGGGGCCAGCAGTGCTGGGGCCAGGGCTGGGGGAGTCTCCAGACCCTGCCAGCAGTGTGCAGCCATCTGGGGGTGGCCCCAGGCGGTGGCACAGGAGCTGTGCTGTGGGAGAGCTCGCTGGGGGCACAGGAGGTATTAACTCTGAAAAGTGAGAGAAAGGAAGACATTGACCATAAGGTGTAGGGCTGGGAGCCCAGCACAGCCTGCCAGGGGAAGCAGAGGTTCCCAGGTGAGCATCACCCCCCTTGCCTTACAGAGGACGTGCTGGGGAATGAGCCAGTGCAGCACTGAAGAAACTCACCTGCTGGGCTGTGGGCTCCCCTCCCCAGCTCCTCCATGCTGCTTTGGAAGAGAACACAGCATCCATCATACCCCAAGCATGGCCTCCTGAGAGACATGGCATGCTCRTGACCCTGACACAGCAGGAATGGCACAGCAGCAGCAGGCACTGACTGTGCAGAAGGCCCTAAGCCCCCTTGCTACCAACCTCTCTTCCCAGGCCAGCCTGTCCTGAGATTGCCAAGCCATATCTCCTTCCCATCAGGAGCCCCGTGGCCAAAGGGGTGGTGCTTCACTGGACACACACAGAGCTCCAGTCTGTGCACACACTGGTTCCCAGGTGACACTGGCTCAGCCCAAGCTCAGACCTGCCAGACCCAGCTGGGTGCCTGCTGCCATGTTCATGGAGAACAGCCATGATGGAATGGGCCTCACAGACCCAGCACCCTCACCTCTGCAGACCTGCAGGTTAATCCTCTGCTGCTGCACTGTTCCATCAGCCTCTCCCCAGCACAGGACACACCATCAAGCTCAGCCCACAGCCCCAGTCCACACAGAAGTCAGCATGACCAGGCCTCCATCCTGGTCCAAAYCCCAGGGAAATCAGTGGGAGAAGAGGGACAACTGAGTCCCATGTGAGAGGCGTGTCTGGACAGGCTGGCCTCAGCAGAAGCAGAATAAGAAACATCTCTGGCTGCATCCTGGGGCTCAGCATCTGTCCCTCACATCTCTGCTGCAAAAGCTGGACTGCATGGTCTGTTCCTCCACCACTCAACCCTCTGTTCACTTGAGCTCTCAGCTGATAGAAGCAGAGAAAGACCAGGAAGCTTCCCCCTTGGTTGCATGCATCTCTCCTCCATGATGCCACCATGCCTATGGCCCAGGCAGCTCCCCTTGCATGGGGCACAGAGAAGGAAAGAAGACAGGGTTCATCAGAGAGATCYCTGAATACAAGCAGCAGCTCACCACCTACCCAGGTAAGGTTTCACTGACATTATCATCTTCCTCCTCCTCCTCCTCCTCCTGGCAAGCAAACAAACAAAAACCCACCATGAGATCTCATTGCTCAGGTCTCTGCCAGGAGCAAGGCTGGGCTGCTCACACCCAGTCTGGCCCCTTCACAGGACAGGCACTCCCCAGGCACAAGCAGTGGGGGAAAGCCTGGAGTGCTGGGCTGCCAGAACTCTCTGGGCCTGGGCACACAGGGACAGACAGGCCATAGCTCACCCCAGGTGCCCTGCAGGTGCAAAGCCCCAAACCCAGGCTGTGAACACAGGCCACGCTGGCAGAGCTCCTGGCACAGTGCCCAGGGACAGGGCTGGGTGGGCACACCCYGCAGCTGGAGGGGCAGGCAGACACTACCAGGAGCAGGCTGCACACAGCTACAACCCCAGGCACTGCCAGCCTGCACTCACACTGCAAGCAAGAGGTCAAGGACCAAGCATCCAGAAGCTCCCAGACAGGGACACTGTGAGACCAGTATGACAATGCTCCAGTTGCTGGGGCCATGCAGGAGGTRCAGGGCACATGGGCTGGGCTGAGCACTAGCCCAGGCTGGCAGGACGATGACCCAAGGGTCCTCTCCTTCAGAGGCAGCTCTACCCCAGCCATGAAACCAGGTGTGCAGCCCAGGTGCCAGGTCCCTGTGTGACAGGGCCTGCAGAGCTGAGGCTGCAGCAGTGCTGGGCCTGAAAACAACTCTGGAACACAGACACCACGGAACTGCAGCTGCTGTGTGAGCCACAGTGCAGCTCCTCACRTCAGGCTGCCATGTGCAGTGAGGGCTGGGCAGGTATCAACAGGGTTCTGGGAGCTGCAGAGGGATCACTGTGTCCCTGCCCTCATTCCAGCCCTGGGCATGGGCCTGCCTTGCACATACTGTACCCCAAAGTGGTGTGTGAAGGGAGCACTCCCTGGGGGGGCTGGCTCACGGGCTCTGCCGGGCTCACTGCTCTCCAGGACACAAGAAGGGTGAAGGGGCTGATCCTGCCTAGAGCCTGGGACAGGGCAAAAGCAGCAGAGTTAGTGCCTGCAACCTGCAGAAAGCCCAGCTGGGGATGTACAGGCAGGACTGTGGGTGAGGAGCAGGGAATCTCTGCTGGGCTGGCAGGAGGGTGCAAACAGGGGCGAGGGGTCACTGCTCAAGGCTGGTACCAGCAGGCCCTGAGCTGGGCTACAGCTCAGGCARTGCACAGCAGCTCAGCACAGAGAGCAGGCACACCTCCCACCCCAGCCAGAGAKGGGGGAGTGGCACAGAACACAACCATAAGGACAACACTCTCCCTGCCTGCTGTGTTTCACCAGCCAGCTCCCCTCCACAGAGCCCAGGACAGGGTCCCACACCACAGAGACTGATTCCAGGAYTATGAAGAGATACATCTGAGAAATCCCTCCTACCTGCATGTGCTGCTTCCCAGAGATCCAGGGCCATCTGAAAGGCCTGGGCAACAGTCAGAGTCACAGCCTGGGCCTGTGTACAACAAAGAGAGGGAATGCCTGCTTCCACCTGGGTTGTCAGTSCAGGATAACCCCACTGCCATGAAATCCCAGACCCTCCAGCATCCCTCGCTGCCTTTCCCTGCAGAACACACAGATGGAAGGCCAGAGCTCAGCTCTGTGTCTGCCCGTCCCTGGGGGCCACCCCCAAGAGCAGACCCTCAGGAGCTGGGACAGGAAATGACCCTTTGCTCACTCCCTGCCTCTGCTCCCTGGCTCCAAATCCAGCTGAGGCTGGCAGAGGTAATGGCCTTCTCTTGCTGGAGGGGAAGAAAACAGGCCCTTGCTCCCACCCACACCTCACAGAGCCAAGAGCAGAAGCCAAGTGCTTACAATCTTCTTCTTGGGTGAGAGGAAGGCATGGCACTCCAGAGCTCCACTCTCCTGGCTCTGGGCAACATAAGCAAAGACTTTGTTCTGCAGCTTGTCTGTTGTGCAGTAGGAGATCCTGTGGGCAGAGAGGAGCTGTCAGAACAATCTGGGACCCCAGCATGGGACTTCTGCTGCACTCCCAGCACATCAGCAAGCACTGCTGACAACCTGAGGCTTTCACCTGCCTGGGCTGAGCAGGCAGCCCAAACCCCCAGCAAGGACCAGAGGCTGCCTGGTACCTGCAGCAGGTAAGAGCTTACTGCATCCACAGGCACTCCCTCCTGTGCCATCCCAGAGTGCCCTGTGGTTTTCTGAYGGCCAGCTCAACCCAGTGTGTGAACTCAAGTGTTCAAGCACAGGAGGGTGGGTGGTTGCCTCCAAGGACACAGGTGGAGGCCGGGCAGAGGGATGGTCTGAGCTGGCACATCAGCTCTGCCACTGAGACCTACATTTTGCAGCAAAGAGATGTCCTGTCTCTGCTCCCCATCTAGCCACATAACTGCCCTCACAGCCAGCACCCACAGACACCCAGCCCAGCCAGAGCACAAGTGGCAGCAGGAGAAATCAACATCAGCTCTCACAGCAACTGCCTTTAGCCCACCCAAGTAAGCTGCAATTTCTGGCACCCTGCAGCCAGAAGGGTGATCCCACAGCAGTGGAGACACACATGCAGTCCTGTGCTAACTGGGGCTTTCCARTCATGATCCTCACAATCCTGCTGAGTGCCAGAAGAGACAAGCAGGGCACAGGGAGATGATGGATGGGCTGATGAACTCAAGGCCACCCAGGACCCTGCCTACACTCAGCCTCAGGCAGTGCTGGGAGCACAGCAGAGAGAGTGCACAGGCCTCTGGGGGCCAAGGAAAGACCYAAGCTTGAAGGTACTGCTGACAGAAGGTCCAGCCCTCACTGGCTGCTCCAATTCCCACCAGTCTTTGGCTGCTGGGGAACACCCWGCCCAAACCCATGACATGCCCACCTGTAGATGGAGATGTTCTCCACCATCTCCTTGGTGTCTGCATCCTGCAGTGAGATGCCCCTTGGAGACACTGTCAGAATCACCTTCTGGAACTTGCGAGCTCCAACCCGTGCCTGCAGTGGAAAAACACCAGCAATCTCTGCAAACCTGGCAAGGGTCTTCASCTCAGCCCCCTGCAGCCCCACAGACTCTGCACAGCATCACTCATTTGGATACTTGCTGCAAAGGCTCCTGCTGCAGGGGTGGGACAGCAGTGTCTGGCAATCAGGCACAGAACACTCTTCAAATCTGTTCACACTCCTGCCACGCACACAGGAAGGGACAGAGCCCAGCTCTCCCAGTACCTCACCCTCCTCTCTGCCGTGGCAGGCACAGCTCTGCTCSCAGGAGGTTCAGGTGTGGGAGCAGGAGGCTGGGGCTGCCCTGCAGGAGGACAGCTTTCCCACAGCACACAGGCAGACACCAGTGCCCCCTGCACAGCACCCTCCTCTTGGGAAGGGCACAGTCCCTCACTGGAGYTCAGGGCTGGGACACTGGGCTCTGACAGCAGGGGCAGGACTGGCTCTTACCGTGGCCACGATCCTGCGGATGGCAGCAGCAGCCATGTCCTCTCCTTTTGGCTTTTCCACCAGYGTCATGCCCAGGTACTTGAGGGTGAAGCACATCCCCTCCAGCAGTGGCTCCTGCATATCGGCCCAGCTCTCAGGAAGCTCTGCAAAGACAGAAGCCCTCAGAAGCCATGTGCCAGCAGCCCCACAGCCAGCCCTGTCAGAGCCACCCCACCCATGGCTCCCAGCAGCAGTGTTGCTCCCTACCRCCAGCATATCTGCACAGGCCTGAGGATGCTGCAGCCCTCACTGCAAAAACCTTGCACTCCTGAGTCTCGTCTGCTCCATTACAAACAAAATGTTCTCTGTAGTGCATCCACCTCAGCCACCTGAAGAGCAGTARCATTCACTGCCTCGTTCAGATCACATCTCCAGATTGGCCCAGTGTAAGCAAAGCCAAACCCCTTGGCACCTCWTCTGCAGCAGCAGCTGCCAGGGCAGGGGCAGCCTACTCAGCSCTTGTGATCCAAGCTGGGGTGACTGGGAAGCAACTGCACCACAGAGATGCTTTGTTAAGAAAGAGATGGGAACTGCCAARGTATGTACTGTTCACATTAAGCTAATGCTTTTCAGGGTTATTTTCACCTCTTCCCTGGGATTTGCTCCCTGAGCATTACTGGCACACTTGCAGAAGGGTCCAACTCATAATTGGAATAATCTGAACCCACAGGGAAATCAGGAGACCTTATTTGCACAGCATACTCTTGCACCAGTGACAACTACCAGGGAGGCAGCCTGGTGCCATGCAGGCACCACGGTGTGACCTGCAACCCGGGCAGGAGAACCCTGTGCCACTCCAACTCTGAGGACATTCCACGTATACCAGGGCTGCCAGGGCAAGTGCTGCTGCTCCAGCAAAGCCTTGGGCAGCAGACWGAGAACAGCCAGACACGGCCCTCCTGTGCCACAGGGTGCCTGCAGGGTCACGGAAATGGAGCGGTTTGGGCACGAAAGGACCTTAAAGCTCATCCAGTTTCACTCCCTCAGRCAGGGACACCTTCCATTAGACCRGGATGCTCCAAGCCCCGTCCAGCCTAGCCTTGAACACTTCCAGGRATGCGTCCRYGGGTGGAACCCGGATCCCGCGGGGCAGGACATCACGGGCTGCCGGGCACCCTCGCAGAGGCGCGGCAGCCCCGGGGGCCCCGGGCTCGGGCAGGTGCCCGGTGCAGTCCGGCGTGTTCCACGGCCGGGCACGGTCAGCCCGTGGTGCGGGCGGCCTCGATGCACAAGTGGGGCAGGAGGCGACAGCCCGGCAGCGGGGCAGGAGGCGACAGCCCGGCAGCGGGGCAGGAGGGACAGCCCGGCAGCGGGGCAGGAGGCGACAGCCCGGCAGCGGGGCAGGAGGGACAGCCCGGCAGCGGGGCAGGGAGCGCTCGGCAGAAGCTGCGGCGCCCCGCGGCCGCCAGTGCCCCGGCCCCTTCGTTCCGACCCCTCGCCTCCCCTAACCCGGCCACCCCTGCGGCCGCTCCCGCCCCGCCCCGGTGCTCCAGGCCCCTCCGACCGCCCTGCAGCAGGCAGCGGCCGCGCTCGGAGCCCGGCTGCGCCGAGAGGCGCGGGCTGCCCGCCYGGAGCGATGCGCGACCCCCGCCCGTCCCGCACTCACTGCGCCGCCGGCGGAGGCCCAGGCCGTGCCGGGCGAGGCGCGGGCTCCGCAGCACGGCGCGCCCCGCCGCCCGCAGCGCCTCCA
>CADDXX010001263.1:22462-52387 GCA_902810485.1 Alauda arvensis | reverse complement strand
GGGACAACAAATCTGTGCTGGTGGCTGCCCCATCCTCGTTGATTTATTGCAGAACATTAATAAAATATGCTCTATTTTTATAAACAGTGGAGGAGGGACAGAGAAAACCTTCTGTAAACTGAGTCAGGACAGGAGGAAGCTCCTCAAACCACCCCATGGTTTTGCTGTCAGCTTCTCATTCCCCGAGGAAAGCGAGGTGTGAATGTGAGGATGGCCAATATCCCTGGCCTTACCCGGGCGTAGATAACACGGCTGATTACCCACGGCTAATTAAGCACGGCTAATTGGCCGTGCTTTGGTGGCCGGGGACACTCCGCAGTGCCACCGCAGGGCTGGGATCGGAGCAGGAGCGCGGCCGGGCGCTCCCCGCACCTCGCCAGACACACAGGCTCCTCGGAGCGCTTTCACAGCCATCCCTCGGCTCCTCAATTACCGCTTCCTCCTGCTCCTCCCCCGCCTGTCCCTCCTGTCTGCCCTCCCGGCCATTCCTCGGGCGCTGGAGCGCTCCAATTAAAGGTGGGAGAGTGTGGCACATCAGAGTCACCCACCGAGCCTCCAGACCCCTCCTTGATCCCGCTTTTGGACCCATTCTCCATCCCATTTCTGCCGTGACACAGCAATTCCAGCTCTGCTTTTTTGGCTGTCAGTCCGATTTTCTGGATCCCCAGGTTYGCACTCAGGGGGTTATTTTTAATTCCCAGAGGCACCGCTGGATGGAAGGCTCAGCAATCAAAGGATAGGCAGTTATCACTCTTGCAAACTTTCCTGGGCCTCMGTAATTAACCCAACAAATTAGTCAAAGGCTCCAATGCGGAAGGAGATCGCTAGACTGTGGTCAAGACACACATTTAAGGATTTTTTCCCTTAAGCTGCTTTGCTGGGGGAAGCTTTGATAAAGGCCATATGATCCCAATTATCATTAGCTCCGTGTGGTTTCGCCGCGTTTGGAGCTCTCAGACGTCAGCAGACAGGAGCCCTGCGCTCAGGCTTTAATGTRGGGCTGGTATTTATGTAATTCCCCTTTGCATTTGTCAGCTGACAGCTGAAAGGGAAGATTTCAGACAATTTATGGGCGCAGCCTGTGGCCCGTTGTGCTGAGTGACACTTCCTCCACCGGGCTGATGTGACAGAGAGCTGCTCCAGCATATTTTAAATGCCACCTTCAAAAAACCCAAACATTTTCGTTTTTACCTCRTGTGCAGCCTGAAAAATCCGAGGGGTGAGTTTGAAGGTGTCGCTGCTCGGCAGCAGCCTCAGAGTGATTGAATAAATTGATTTAAATCCTCTTTTTGGAGGGTTCCTACCCTCCTAAAGCCCCTAAAACTTCAAAGTGTCTCTTGCCTCGAGCCCTGCTCCGTCAGCCCCGAGCYTTCCTCGCCAGGAATTCGGCAAACAGGGAGTTGTGATTCACTCCTAAGATCTTCCAGAGTGGGGATGAGTCACTGATAAGGACGTGGAAGTTGTGCTGACCAGATTGAGAATCCCTGGGAATCACAGGATGTAGCTGGGAGCAGATGAGGGAGAGCCTGAAAAACCCTACAACTGAGAAAGCACAGATGAAAATCCCCAGCCTGGGGAGCTCGTTCCACTGCAGGGGAGGAAAAGCCCAGTTTAGGTTTAGATTTAGGTTTAGTTTTAGGTTTTAGGCCTGTTCATGACTCATGAAAATTTGGGATTCTCAGCAATCTGGAGGAAAAAAAAAAAAAGCTAAAACCAAAACACAAAATTAACCCTGGAGTATCTTTATTCTGTAATATTTTGGCTGCATGYGACTGGAAATGTATTTCCTGTGCTAGCTGAACTTTGTATCCATGTCTGGATGCTGTGGATAACCATGAGGCACAAGCACCTCAAGGAATTTTATTTCCATTACATTTTGAATTTTTTGTGATTTTTTTTCCCCTAGCCAAAGGTAGAGTTCGGTCATAAAAGATGAGAAAAAGCTTGAAATTTTTTTCTTGCTTATTTTTGTTTATGGGGCAGAACCCAGTGCTGGGTGCTTTACTTAAACTACCCATTTTGGGGGACAAGGAGTAGGGAATTCATGTCCTCTCAGGCATTTTATACCCATTTAGGAAAAAAAAATCARCTTTTGTCTCCCAAAATTTTGGATGCCACTTCCAAGGGTTCCCTTAGTGGCACTGACAGAACAGGGCACGTTCACCTTGGTCTCTCTGGGACATTTGGGGACAGTTTGATGCAAGCCTGCCTTGATCTTTTTTTCCTGGTTTCCTGCTCATCTAAAACCTGCCTGGCTTTTTTTAGGGCTGGAGTTGCCCAGGTGGTGTTTTGAGTGCCCCCACATCACATTTCTGGGTGTTTTGCTCCAGCAGAGAACCAGGCTGAGGAGCTGCCAAATTCCTGCTTGGTGTCACACACAAACTCCTCCTGCACAGCAGGCCTGGACCTGGCCCTGGGATTCCTCACACTGATTCATCCAGAGGTGGTTTTGCTGGGATGTTGCCAGAATCATGGCACAGCTGGAAAGTCTGATGCTGTTTCATCACCTTTAACCACCTACTCCTCAAAAATCTCCAATCACAGCGTGCCAGGGATGAAGCTTCCCTGGGGCTGTCAGGAAGTTTTAAGAGAATTCCACTTTTTCTCAGGAAGTTTCGGGGCTCCCAATCAAAAATATCAACTCAGCAGCTTGGAGAAACACCTTTAAATGCCTTAGAACATTTTCAAAATGCTTTAATTGTTCCTATTTTTCAATATTTTCGGTGTTTCTTTTCTTTATGATGTTCTGAACAACTCAGTGTTCAGCTCAGAGGTTTGGATTTTAACTTCCCATGGCTAAAAGCTCTTGTTGAATTGATCAGAAATTCTCCGATATTTCTAATTACTGAGAGTTTTCTCAACCAAGGCTCCTGGGAGCACAGACAGGCCCACATTGTCTGTTCTTCCCAGGCTTTCCACAGCAGGTCACAGCTGCATTCCATGGAAACACAAGAATTCCCTGCTTCTCCTGTGAAACTCCAGTATTTGCAGTGTCCCCTGCACCAGAAAGGGCATAAACCCCAGGACACACAGAGATAAACCCACAAACCACACAGGTGAGAGGTTTCTGTGGTGACCCCCCCTGTGATGGTGCTGCTGAACAACCCAGACCAGGGTTTGTTTTTCTTTTTTATTTGAATTATTGCTGATTTCTGTATTAACCTCCACAACCTGCCCAGGAAGGACTGGTTTAGGAGAAGACTTTCATCCCATGCTCAGAAGAAGCCAGGGGCTGAGGGTGTCACAGTCTGATGGGGTGAGCCAGGTTTGGGTGGAACCTCTCCCAGCTGACAGCAGCAGAAAAAAAATTGAGAGATGTGGGAAAACCTTCATCAGCCACTTGAAAACTGCTCCAGAAAAACCCTGGAATGCTTCAGGTTGGAAGAGATCTTAAAGCCCATCTTGTTTCCACCCCCTGCCATGTCAGGGACACCTCCCACTGTCCCAGGCTGCTCCCAGCCCCAATGTCCAACCTGGCCTTGGGCACTGCCAGGGATGCAGGGGCAGCCCCAGCTGCTCAGGAAGTTCTCCTACCTGCTCACTTCTCACAGCCTTCCTCCTGCAGCACATCCCTGCCTGACCTTTCCCAAAACTGTCCCAGGAGGCTCCCCTGAAAACTCACCTGTTTTCTTTCCGGGGCAATGATTCCACCACAGGAATTCCTGAGGCTGGAAGTGCCCTTGGAAAGTGCTTGTGGAGGGTTTTGCACAGGGCTGGGAAGGAGAAGAAGATGAAAAAACAGAGAATCCCAGAAATGGTTTGGGTTGGAAGGGACCTTAAATCCCATCCAGTGCCATGCACAGGGACACCTCCCACTGTGCCAGGCTGCTCCAAGCCCCAATGTCCAACCTGGCCTTGGGCACTGCCAGGGATGCAGGGGCAGCCCCAGCTGCTCTGGGCACCCTGTGCCAGGGCCTGCCCACCCTGCCAGGGAATATTTTGTCCAAACCTCCAACTTCCATCTCACAGGAACGGTGCCAGGCAGCCGAGCAGCAAAGCCAGACAGGGGAGACGTCTGGGCAATCCCCGCTGGGAATGTGAAAACATGCGGGCTTGGAATGCACAGCCTTGTCAAACAGGGGCTGGGCCCTGCCCTAAACACAGCCCTGGCTTAACCAAACCCGGCTAAGAAAAGCCTGCGGTGCTGGGGACCTGCAATTGCTGAGCTGGAGGCTGAGCCACGGAAGGAGCAGGAATTTAAACCCAGCCCAAGAGCACAGAGCTGGGCTTGCATGGGCTGGCTCTGCTGCTGACAGGGGCTTGGATTGATGGGAACAAAGCATTGCCCATCAAGCCTTTGTGGGAAATCCCCCAGTCCTCCCATTTACACACAGGGAAAATTCCTGCATCAATCTCATCCTGCTACTCCAAATATGCTCCCATAGGATTAATTCTATTGAACTTTTTATTGCTGTGTTCTACTAATCCTCCTCAGCCAAGCATGCTGGAATTACACTTCCTTACCCTTCTCCAGGCTCTTCCCATTTACACAGAGCCACCTCCAGACTGAATATCAGGAAAGTGCTGCAAGTCCTTCGAGGCAACACTTGGATCAGCTGGGTTTGGGCACTGGAAGTGGGGTAGTGAAACCCACAGTGATCCCATCACTGCTGCTCCTTCAGCTCCAGGGATGTGTCCTGCAGCGCCCTCTTCTCCGTTTCCACGTGGAGGGGGCAGTTTGCTTTCAAAATCCGGGCAGTAAATTGAATTATCATCCTGACAGCACCCGGAGCAGCCACTAAAAACAAGGTGCTGCCTAAAAGTTGGGAAAGATGGCCCCAAAGTCCAGGGAATTCTCCTGGCCCATGAGTGTGTATCCCAACAGATTTTCATCACCTGGACAGCCCTGCACTCTGGAAGCACCAGCAAAAAAGAGTTAAAAGCAGTTATTTTTACAATAAATCGTTAAAACCCCCGTAGTGTGAAGCCTGATTAATCAGCTGTTAATGAGATCACCATCTGCATMAGGCCGGAGCAAAAATCCTCCAGCAGAGGGAGTGACCAAATTAAAAATCCCACCTAAAGTGCCTCTGGTGGAAGCTTTTATTGCTGGGATGTTTGGTGCCCTGGGAAGCAGGTAATTCCCTGGCACATCCCACACGTGGGGCAGTGTCACCCCAAAAGGGACATGAAATGTGGGAGCAGCTCCAGAAATGCCCTGTTCCTGCAGCTGTCCCCGTGCCCTCCGTGGGGATATTTGGGATGTCACGGGCATGTGTGACACCAATCACCCTGCCTGGAGGTTCAAAAGGATCCCAAAAATCCCAGCTTTGATCCTCCAGGCCCTCCCTGAGCTGAAGGCCAAACAGGAGCTGTGTTTTCTTCCSCTGCTGGAGAAAAGTCCTGGTTTATCCAAGGGATTAAAAGGTTGGGTGGCTTTTTGGGAGCCCTGGAACAACAGCTTTGAGGTCCTTGGGATGAAGGGGCTCATCTGGCCCTGTCTGCTTTCCAATCCATCTTTATCAGTCTTCCACTGGCACCTAAAAAAGGCTTTTTTCTTCAAAGCAGCTTAAAAAAAAACCCTCTTCCCAACCAGGGTGATGGTGAAAGAAAAAGCCCCTTTTTTCAGTTGACTTTAAACTCTTAATTATCCCATCACATCTCAGTTTAATCTTCTTTTTCTGTATAGGTTTGCTTGGTTTTTTTTTTTTCCCCACCCTGCATCCAAACCCTGAACTGGGCTCTGCTGTAAGGTGCAGTTTTAGGAGCCTGAAGTTTGACAGCTCCTCACTCAAAACCTGAAGTAAACCTGAGGTAAAAACCCAGCATTTATATATGATAAGAAAATACCAGCAAATATGATAAGAAAAGCAGTGTTTGGGAAATGAGGGAAAAAAACCCAGGGAGGAGAGACAACCCCACCTAAAAATAAACTGATTTTTAAATATGGGGGGGTTGATAGACAATTAAAATGTTAATAATCCCTTATTCTTGTCCTTTCTAACAGTTTTCTAGTATTCTTTTTTTTTTGTTTGTTTTCTGTCCTGGCTGCTCAGCCCCAYGTCAGGTGAATTTTTGAAGCTCTATAAACTTCACACAAACTGCAGCACACAAACACTTTTATTTTTATTTTTTCCTTTTTTTTTTTTTTTATTTTTTTACCCCAAGACAAACAACATAATCTCCCTTGGGGAAAACAAGAGGGCTCCAAGTTTAGCAGGCAGGCTTGCAGTGATCATTAGTGGAGCACAATTTCATGGCAGGAAGTCGCCTCGCATCCCATCTCTGCATCCCAGACATTTTATGGGCTGGGATGCAGAGAGCTCACACGGGGGAATGTTGGGGTTTTTAACAGCCATATTTTGGGCCCATAAAATAACCAACTACAACGGTTCATTTTCACCCACACACCCAAATTGCTGGTTGGGATCACAATTGCTGGCCCCTGACACCCCTTAAAAAAAAAAAAGGCCAAGGCAGGAGGGGAGGCTCGGGGGATTGGGATGGGAGTTAAAAAAACACCCAGCAAACGAGCAGCAGATGCCTGATTATACCCTGCAGCCAGGCTCACCAGGAAGTGCTTCCCAGGATGTGCTGTCTCGCAGCTCTCCCATCTCTCTCCATCACCTTCACCTTCCCTGGGCTCTCCCACCCTCCTCCCATCGGCTGCTCCAGCTTCCAGCAGCACCAGCAGCTTGGATTTTGCTTTAGCTCTTTTCCCAAGCTCCTTCCACGGGGGTTTGGGGTTGGAAGAAAATGCCAGCAGGAGGCAAAGTTACCATCTCTTCCCTCACCCTGGCACTTAGTCCTGCTTAAAATGCAGTGACACGGCATGGCCAAGCCAAGATGTGAAATATTTTAAGGTTTGTTGGTCATTCAGTGCAGGGAAAATGGGGGGGAAAGGGAATAAACACTTATTGGGATGATGGTTTGGTGGAGTGAGCGGCATCCCAACTGGAATGAGAGGATCCTTTCCAACCCAAACCATTCCATGACTCTGGCCCTGTCTGCTTGCCAATCCATCTTTATCAGTCTTCCACTGGCACCTAAAAAAGACCTTTTTCACTTCAAAGCAGCTTAAAAAAAACCTATTCCTGACCAGGAATAATAATACCTCTCTCCTTAAAAACTTGAGACCCCCAATCAACCTCATCTTCCAAATGAGAGGATCTTAATTCCAGTGCTCATATTTACACAGGATATCTGTGCTGGAAACAAACTTCCACCWGAGCTTTTCAAAACCAAAACTTCTGACAATTTCCAGGGGGAATTGGGAGCCAAATCCTTCCAAGAGCTTAAGGAAAAAAAAAAAATCACAAAATCCCAGAATGGTTTGGGTGGGAAGGGACCTTAAATCTCATCCTGCGATGGCAGGGACACCTTCCACTGTGCCAGGCTGCTCCAAGCCCCATCCAGCCTGGCCTTGGGCACTGCCAGGGATGCAGGGGCAGCCACAGTTGCTCTGGGCAGTAATTACTGAGTTGTAACCACCAAGTGTCAGCTACTCAGTAATGTAAGTGGGATTGGAATTAAAATAGATTTTTTTTTTTGAGATCTTCCTAAGCTGCTGCCTTGGCAGGCCCTAAAGCAGGGAAAAGGGGCACTGGGCTAAAAAGGTGCAGATTTCTGGAGCAATCCTGCATTTCCAGAGGAATTTATGTGGTGGGTGATTTAGGAGGAACTTTCTCTTATCTTTTCAAGTCTCACCCTCAGTGAGAAAATCCCACATAGAAAGAGTTTTTAAGATTTTAAGACAAAAGCTGGCTGTAAAAGAAGGATTTAAAGGTGACCAAGGCCCATCTGCCTGGTGTGATCARCCTGGCCTAAAAAGGCAGCTCCACTCTGGAGGCAGCACACTGCACCTCCTTTTTCTGTGTATTCCCACTCCTCTAAGCAGAGGGGAGCTCAGCTTGTAAACACAAATCCTTTGGAGTCTGCCTGGGAGATGTTTTTCCCCCAAGCTACATCCATGGAGCTTCTCTYCTCAAATTGCTTCATTGCAGACTTGCTCATAAAAAGAGCAGCAGCTTCCYCCTGCCTTTCCTGGGAAGAGAAGGTGGGGAGAAGCTGAAATCCTCAGCCCTGCCCTGCCAGGAGAGGTTTTATCCTCCAGCCCCATTCCCTGGGTGGAAGATGWRCACAMTKGGTGTGCAGAGCTGCTCTCTCCTGGTGCTTGAATCCTTCATCTCTTCCCCCACGTTCTGGCCAAGACTGATTTCCAGTCTCCAGTCCCCAAGTTTCTTGTTTTGGATCCATCTGCAGCCTTCCAGCCTCAATCCTTGTCTCCAGCAAGGSTCTGGATGAAGCCCTGACAGCATATTCCTCTCATAGGATGCCCTGACTTAATTCTCCAAAGTTTTACAGGCTTTTTTAACTAAAACTTTGAGTTTTAAAGGTGCTGTTGCTGGTGGTGAGCCAGGCATGGGAGAGGATTTACAGAGCTCTGGTTTGTGGGGTTTTGGTTTTTATTTTTTAAATGCAGGTAATTTGAGCAGCAAAAACTGCTGCTGGAGAAGATTTGAGGAAGAGCATCTCAGACCAATGTGCCTTGCAGGGCAACATCCCTGSTACYGCTTTTCATGGAATCCCAGGCTGGTTTGGGTGGGAAAGGCCTAAAAGTTCATCCAGTGCCACCCCTGCCATGGGCAGGGACACCTCCCATTGTCCCAGGCTGCTCCAAGCCCCAATGTCCAACCTGGCCTTGGGCACTGCCAGGGATGCAGGGGCAGCCCCAGCTGCTCTGGGCACCCTGTGCCAGGGCCTGCCCACCCTGCCAGGGAACAATTCCTGCCCAAGATCCCATCCTGCCCTGCCCTCTGCCACTGGGAAGCCATTCCCTGTGTCCTGGCACTCCATCCCTTGTCTCCAATCCCTCTCCAGCCTCCCTGTATCCCCTTTAGGTCCTGGAAGGAGCTGTGAGGTCTCCACACACCCTTCTCTTCTCCAGGATGAACATTCCCAGCTCTCCCAGCCTGGCTCCAGAGGGAACATGCTCCAGTCAGGACATCCCATCCCAGCTCAGCCTTGGGGGTGCAGTGAATATCTGAATTTCCTGGCTGTACATCCCTGATTCCAGCACGTTGGGGAAGGGGCTGTACATCCCACTCACCAGGTTTTCCACACTGGTTGTGGAAAATATCATTTATCTGTTTTTGGGGGGGGTCTGAAATCCATGTCTGATGGAGAGAGAAGAGGTGAAATGGTGGTGTGTGACGTGCAGAGGCTTTTTTGTTTTAAATATGAATGATATCTATTTATCTAAACAAATGCACAGATACATCTCAAATCATGGCATTAAATTAAATAGCTGCACCACCCTTGAGCTGTTTACACCACTGTGCARAACCAGAGGATTCCTGCTATTTCTCACTCAGCTCCAATCAACACTTTTACACTTCAGAYTCTTGGTTTGGGGCAGATTTTTCTGACTTTAATTTTCCAAGATTTTTGCTTTCCTTCTGATCAAAGCCACACACCACGGGCTGAGCCATGAGCCACCAGAATTCATTTCCAGATTGCTCATTTTCTGCAAATCACACTACAATGGCTCCACTTACTGTGTGGTTTTTCCATGATTGGAAGGGAATTGAGAAGCAAAACTTCAGCACTCAGCAAATCCACGGAGGTCCCATGACAAATGCAGGGAGYTAAAGCAGCGAGGGAATGCTGAGCAGGGGGTGCTGCAGGCTCAGGGAGCACAGCCTGGGCTCACTGATTCATCCTAGGATTTGCCATGGAAAAGGAAAAGATTTCAGCTGCCTTCCCAGCACTGGGATGGTCTTTCCTAAATCAGCATCAATTAACACAAGGGGGTGAAGTCTGAGCCACAGAGTTGGAAAGGCTCTGGAGTTGAGTCAGTTGAGCTGATATTGAGTGGAATTTCGTTTGTTTGGGGTTTTTTTTAAGAATTACTCCTTGTGGAGCACTAATCTAAACCTGGACTGTGAACTCCACCACCACCACCCCTCTCCAAGCCTCTGAGGTGCTGGGGTGGTGTCAGGAAGGAGGAGAATGGAGAAAACCCCAGACTGGTTTGGGTCAGAGGGGATTTAAAGCCCACCCAGTTCCGTGGACAGGGGCACCTTTCACTATCCCAGGCTGCTCCAGCTTGGGACACTTCCAGGCTTGGGAGGCCCAAAAACTTTTCCAAACTTGGGAAGATGCTAAGCTGTGGAGTCCAAAGGCTGGGAGGGCAGCCCAGGGAAAGGCTGGAGCTGGAATTGCTGRTTGGAGCAGCTGATTCCAGAGGGCTCTCTGGGCCTGGCTGTTCCTGGCTTTTGTCAGGTGTGACCTTCCCTGTTTGTGTGAGYTCCCCCAGAGGAAAATCTCCTCCCCCAGACACATTTATTCCTGTGTGGTGTTTGAGCTGCCCAGGGCATGTTTTCCATACTGATGTGCAGATCCCTGTTTTTTTTAGTGGGAAAAGTCGTGATTCCATGAGCTGAACCAGCCAGCAGCTTCTCCTTGCAGAGGGCACTGACTCCCTGCYTCTCTCCCATCCTGTCGTTCCTAAAATCCACCACCGGGAGCAACCTAACCTGCAGCTGGGTCCTTCTGGAGTGCAAAGCTCAGTCCTGAAGCTTTAAGAAGGATCCTCCTAGCAGAATTCCTGGATTAAGTAGGTTCTCCTGCTTCTCCCCTCTTCCTCACAGCTTCCTCGTGCAGCACATCCCTGCCTGACCGTGCCCAAAAATGCCCCAGGAGACCCCTCTGAAAAACTCACCTGTTTTCTTCCCCAGGCAATTGTTCCACCACAGGAGTTCCTGAGGCTGGAAGTACCCTTGAAAAATGCTTTGCACTGGGCTGGGAATGAGAAGAAACTGAAAAATCAAGAAATTATTTGGGTTTGAAGGGACCTTAAAGCCCATCCAGTGCCACCCCTGCCATGGGCAGGGACACCTCCCACTGTCCCAGGCTGCTCCAAGCCCCAATGTCCAACCTGGCCCTGGACACTTCCAGGGATGGAAGCCACAGCTTCCCTGTATCACCACCCTCAGAGGGAAGAATTCCTTCCCAATATCTCATCKAAATCTGCCCTTCTCTAACATTTTTTTGATATTTTAGCCCAGTCTGAGTGTGACCTACGATCACAGGGCTGTCCCCCCGGGTCTCTCGTGTGTGAGAGAAGATCTGTGCAGCAGCAAGGAACGCAYTTTTTGAACTCTCCCCAGTGTGCAKGCTGTGCCACTTCAGAACACTCAGAAGTCAAAACACTAAAGGGAAAAAAACCCTCCCTTTTTATAGCCTCCTGTCTCGTTGGAAGTGATTTATGAAGCCGAGCATCCTGCCCACCCAGTGCACAGAACAAATACAGACAGGGCTTTGAAATAGCTACAGCACTGTGCTATTTTCAGTAATATTTAGCTCAAGACTTGGCCAAGAAAGCCCACTAAGCTCAGCAGACAGACATAAAAAGAAACGCTCTTTCTGCATTTTTGTGTGTGCGTGCGTCTATTTTGGGTTTTGCTCCTCGTTTCCCTGCTTCCATGTCTGACTATCAGGGCAGTCCCAGCTCAGGGCAGCAGCCTGAGCCCAGTGCTCAGCACAGGCAGCAGCTCTGCAGCACACACCCCATTTTAAGTGCCTTGATAGCCATCAGCATGTGCTTAAATTGAAGTCTTATTTCTTGTGGAACTGATCTCTGCTGCCTGTGACAGGGACAGGACCCTGGGAATGGCTGTGTCACAGGAGGAGGGGGGATATTGGGAAAAGGGGGTGCTGGGGGCTTCCAGAGCTCCAGGAGCATTTGGACACTGCTCCCAGGGATGCACAGGSKGGGATTGTTTGGSCAGGGGTTGGGCTGGGTGATCCCYGTGGGTCCCTGCCAGCTCAGGAAATTCCAGATTCCATGATAACCTGTTGGATTCAGCCCCATCAACAGCAGTGGGAAATGTTGCACAAGTGGGTTGTGTTTTGTGTGTGTGTGTGTTTGGGAAGGCCCATTTTCCTCCTCTGTAACTGTGAGGTTTGGTTTGTCACAAGGTCCCCCTGTCACAGCTGTGCCACCACCAACTGTCCTTTCTGCCACCCTTGCCTGCAAAATCTCACCTGTGACTTGTTTTCACAGTTATGCTGAGAAGAAAAGATAAAACCAGGCCTAAACCCAGGTCCTCCAGGCCTGCCAAGTCCATTTGTCCTGCCCTCATCAGAACATAGACTGAGCCCACAGCCAGAGCTCACCAAGATSCTCTTCCCTTTCCCTGGTGATGTGCAGGTGGAATGTTATTTTTCCACCAGGTCCATTTGTATTTGGAACAGCCTGATGCTTTTGGATGCCTGCAGAGCTCCAGCATCCTCTTCCAGCCAGGAGTTTTTGGGATGGGATATAGCAAAGCATTTCTCTGGCTTGTTTTAACCTCGCTGCTCCTGGTTCTGTGTCTCCTGCCTGGCATGCACGGCAGATCCCAGCCCCCATTCCTCTTCTCCGTGCCATCCAAGCTGTCCCAGAGCTCTCTGTCACCTCCTACCCCCCATGGAATTTATTTTCCTTGCCAGGAATCCTCATTCCTGCCAGGAACTCTCACTTGAGTAGTTGTGGCAATGCTGGCAGGATCACAGCATCGCTCCAGACCGAGTGCTTTGGGAGCATGTGTGGMTCCTAGATGTGACCCAGTGTTTCTCCTAACCCCATGGAAGTTCGGGTTTCTCCTTGGAAATCTGTGGGATTCACCAGCATTTCAGTCTCCAGCTGCTCCATCTCACAACCTGTGAAATCTCTGCCAAGCTTCCCAGCTCATCCCAGCTCACACATCCCCTCTCATCCTCCTGCTCCCAGCTGCTTTCTGCCATCCCCAGAGAAGCCCTGGGATCTGTCCTCCTCATCCTCCTGCTCCCAGCTGCTTTTTGCCATCCCCAGAGAAGCTCTGGGATCTGTCCCCCTCATCCTCCCGCTCCCAGCTGCTTTTTGCCATCCCCAGAGAAGCTCTGGGATGTGTCTCCCTGATGAGAGAGCCGTCAGTGGGGCAAAACCATCCCGAAACCTCCTCGTGTTCCAGAGGCAGCCAGGCAGGTCCCTGTGCCTGCCGTTCCCACGCCGTTAACACGTGGTTGGCTTCTTGTGGCTGGCTCTGGGGATGGGATCCATGTGCTGGGGTAGGAAATGCTGGGCTAGGAAGGTCCATTCCTCAGGATGCCTCATCAGGCAGGATCCTTCAGAATGTGCGTGAAAAACACATCAGACAAATGAGCCATGGTTCCCCTGCTCGTTCTGCAAGCACCACCAGGGGCAGGGGCTCAGCATTTGTCTGGGTGTTGCCTCTAAATTAAATTAATCCCCCTACCCAAATAGAACTAAAAAAAACCCCTTATAAAATCATCTTTTAAAATTAAAAACACCTTGTTGTTTTAGCTTGATGAAGTATTAACGGGCTGCACAGTCCAATTTAATAAATGAGACTCCACTAGATAGAAAAATAGTATTTAATTTGCATCCTTCCCACAACACAACACCTTTTTTCCCTTTATTCTTTCTTTTTGCTGTGTTTTCCCCCTCATTTGGGAATCATTTGGGATTTCTGCATCCTACAGCCCTAAGACAGGGTATGACTTTAAGAGAGAGGAGAAGAATTTCAAAGAAGCAGCTCCAGAGCCTGCAYTTAATGGGATGAGCTCGGGAATAATGGGATGAGCTCAGGAATAATGGAATGAGCCCAAGCCAGGACGCTTGGTTCTCAGCCCCGTAATGACAAGAAACAGCTCCTCATCCAAGACCAAAATCCTGATTCCCAGCCTTTCTCCTGCATCCCCCAGTGGGACACATTGCTCCTTACACATGGCTGTTTTCCTTTCTCCTCCTCGTCCAGGAAAAGTTTCCATCCAGCCTTTCTGTCATGCATTAGGAACTCCACAAACATGTTTACTTAAGCACCAAACCACATGAGCTCAGCATTATCCCATGGCTCCAGCACACATAAATTACAATGGATTGTGGGGGAGCAACTTTGATCCGGGGAAGCCCACAATGAGTTCYCTTGGAGCACTAAGTGCTCCTTGTCTCCCTTTCCTCTCATCCCTGTTTTTTGGATGGCTTGCTCTGTCTGCCCTGCAGGCTACAAGGAAAGCAAGCACGAAGAGTGGCCCAAGGAAAATCAGGCTATTCCATGGATCCAACCCCTTTCCACGTGCAGAATCTCAGATGGCACTCACAGAAAATCCCTTGTCTGTCACCCTGACAGAGGGGGAGTGGAACAGCAGCTTTGGGGAGGAGAAATGACCCAACCCTCCAAAGAAAACCCCTGTAGCCACGATTTTTTTCTCCCCAGTCACGAGCTGATGGTTGGACTGGGGGATCCTGAGGATCTTTTCCAATCTCAGTGACTCCATGAAACCATTCCCTGAARTGATTCCATGAAACCATTCAATGAAATGGTTTAATGAAATCATTCCAATAAATGATTCCATATCATTCTAAGAAATCTAAATCTAGAAAAGAAATCTAAAAAAGATTTCCTGAAATGCTTCTATGACATTATTCCATGAAGTGATTCTATGAAATTATTCAATGAAATCATTCTATGAAATGATTCCATGAAATCACTCTGTTACATCATTCTGTGAAATGATTCTGTGAAATCATTCCATGAAGTCATGCTATGAAATTATTCCACAAAATCATTCTGTGAAATGATTCCATGAAATCATTCTAAGAAATCATTCCCTGAAATGATTCCATGAAATGATTCCATGTAATCACTCTGTTACATAATTCTGTGAAATCATTCTATGAAACAATTCCAAGAAATCATTCTACGAAATCTTTCCATGAAATCACTCTGTAACATCATTCTGTGAGATGATCTTATGAAATCATTCTGTGAGATGATCTTATGAAATCATTCTGTGAAATCATTCTATGAAATCATTCCATGAAATCATTCTAAGAAATCATTCCCTGAAATGATTCTATGAAATGATTCCATGTAATCAGTCTGTTACATAATTCTGTRAAATCATTCTATGAAAYAATTCCAGTAAATCATCCTCTGGACTCTTTCTTCCTCGGTGTGATTTAAAGGCTGAGGAGCCATTGTGGCTTCCATGGAAGYTGGGGGGAAAGAGAAACACTTCTCCAATGCAAATGGCAGCAGGAGTCGGTCCGTGCTTGCCTTTGAAGAGTTAATTGGCTTTTGTTGATTGAGCAGCATGAAGCTCATCAGCCACTGAGGAAAAGCCCTGTGCCAAGTGTTTGATTTTTTTTTTTTTTTTTACTCTCTGTTTGTACGTGTAGAAATCTAAAGCTGGAGAAACTCTACCCTCAAAGCAGGGGCTTGCTGATGTGTTTGCACAAACACGAGTTCCCAGAGCCCTGCAGGACACATCCCATTGTTTCCTGCCTGGGCTCTGGCAAGCTGGGACACCCCTGCAGCCCTGGGCTGAGCGTGGGTAAAGCCCTGTGCACTGAGAAACTGAGCCTGCTCCTACAGGGAACTGCTCCCTTTCAATAAAGGGCTTTGGATGGTGCAAGGTGCCCACCCTTGGTACAATAATCCTGAAAAAAAAAACATCTTTCCTTCAATTTAATTGGGAGGTTATCACTAAAAGGTGCTGTACAAAAGGGTGAAAGCAGAGGGGAAGGGTTGATGATTATCAATTAATAATTATTAGTTCTTCATTAAGAATTAGGGTCCATAAGGTAATTCACAGCTGTTCTGGCTGCCATTCCTATTGTATTGTATTGTATTGTATTGTATTGTATTGTATTGTATTATATTGTATTGTATTGTATTATATTGTATTGTATTATATTGTATTGTATTATGTTGTATTGTATTGTGTTATATTGTACTATATTGTACTATATTGTATTATTTTATTTTATTTTATTTTATTTTATTTTATTTTATTTTATTTTATTTTATTTTATTTTATTTTATATTAATACAGTAATATAACCTGTCTAATGGGTTATATTATATATTATAACCTTTTTTATGGCTGAGAAGGGCCTTAAAATGTTGCTTTGAGTTAAACTGATGCCTCAGGCCTGTGTTCTGCTATTGTGCACACACATTGTGAATAAGGAAGGAAGAATTAGAGGATTTAAGGAGSAAACCTTTCTCCAGACTCAGGGAATTTGAAGCACACAAGGAAACTCACTTTTTTTTTTTTTTTTCCCAGAAGCATTATCTGGTTAATCTTTCCTATGATCAGAACAAGACAAATTAATTGATTTTTGATTGTAGGATGCTAAAAATCATCCCTGATTCCTGAGGCTGAGGAGTGATGCCCTTTGAGACAGAAGGAAATCCTGTGCCCACACCCAGGGTGGGATCCTCTTTATGGCCAGAACAGGAGAGTGCCCATGGCTGAGCTCCATYCCTGGCATCCAGGGAGATCCCTGGATCCCAAATGCATCTGCCCCTTCTTGGAGCTGCTGGTGCTGCTCTGCTTGAATCCATGTTTCTCCACATGGAGCCTCCTCTCCCTCCCTGTTGCAAACCTTCAGCCCAAACTGGTGCAAGGAGCCTCTGTCTTAGGGAGATTCCACCCTTTTATTCTCTCCTGAGTCAGAGGAAGYCACACTTGGGGATCCTGGGTCAGAGGAAGTCCCTTAATCCAGGCAGGATGAAGGCATCCCATGGCAAAGCCTTTACCCAGCTCCCAATGGAATATCCAGCAAATTCACCTGGCTCATGGAAAAAAAGCCTCATCTGCTGCCCTGAGCTGAGTCCAGCCTCCCTCAGGGAGTACACAGTGCTCCCAACATTCCTGAAAGAGCCATTCCCCTTCCCCTGCCTGCCTTTCCCTGTGTGGAACTGGGCTCATTTCCTCTCCCCACCCCATCCCTGCCCACCCTCCCAGSGGRTATTTCAGCAGTGAGCCCCAGGGACCTCTCCAACCCCAAATTTCAGTCAGGGGGAGTTGTGAACCGCCAGAATCCACCAGATTCCTGCTGGATCCCCAGGGCTGGCTCAGATGGATGCTGCCCCATGGCAAGTAAATGATGTTTTTACCATGATTTAATGAATGTACAGCCAAACCAGAGCCCCACCCTGGGMTTGTCACTGCAGAAGGGGTGACCAGCAGTTTTAGGGTGCCTGTGCAGAAGCTGCACCTCCGGAGCATTTCTAGGGATGAAGGACAGACAGAGTTACACCCATCCCTGTGTTCCCTGACACAGACCCACCTCCCATCCCATGGCTTTCAAAAAGAGCTACAGGAGTTGTCAGACACTTGCCTGGCTGAAAATACACAATGCCCTGGGCTAATCAACACAGACACAGGTGCTCATCCCCACCTTTCCCTTGAGTTTCCTTGCCTGGGAACTGTCAGGGTTCCTGCAGGCTCCATATCCAGCATTAGGATGGAGCTGTGGGGTGTCAGGGCTGCAAAGCTGCTGTGAGGTTGAAAAGCACCTGCTTGACACCTGCTCAGAGGGACAGACCAGAGCCTGGGAGCAAGAGAAACAGAAGATGTTGTGCTCAAAAGAAAGAAAGATCAAACAAAAGGTGCAATCAAAAYTCCCTCTCGGTTGAGATCCACCTGCCCCAGCCTCTTTTCTCCCCCAGGGGATTTTCCCTGTGGAAATACAGCTGCTGTGGTTGTGTTTACCCGTGGGAGAGTTTTGGGCACTGCTGGGAATTGCACAGGTTGGATGAGCACGGGTGGCTCATCCCAAATATTTATGGCCAGGGCACGGATTTGTGCAAGTTCCTGTGTTGGACAGAGTGATTGGGGTAACAGGAGCAGCTGGAAGTTTTTTATTCCTTGGTCTCACTAGTTCCTGGAGCTTCCCTATCCCTACTCAGCCTCTTAAAATAGGAGGAATCCATTCCCTCTGTCCATCCACAGGTGGCTTTCCAGGCACTTGCACATCCTCAGCAGAGCCATATTCCATAAACATGGATGTGTCCCACCTCCTTTCTCCTTCCCTCCAGGAGCTTTTCCCACTCAGTGCAATGTCATGACCTCAGTGATCAGGTCTGTCCCATGATCATGAGTCCACCTGAATTCCTCCAGTCTCTCCCTGCCTGCTTTGGCAGCTTGGGTTTGATTTCCACTTTCCGTGGTTTCCTAAAACAAACAGGGTCTGTCAATAGAGAGAGCACAGGGCCTTTCTCTCTTTGGTAACCCATTGTCACGAGTTAGCTCCTCTGGGGACTCTGAGAKCCCTGCCTTGTGGCCAGGCCATGATCTGTCACTTCCAGAATTCCTGGGAAGCTGGGGCTCCCAGCTGGAACCCACTGGGATTGACCCTGCTCCTTAGCTCTGTGGAGCACCAGGAACAGCCAGTGCTGCATCCTGGCTTGGCCAGGGAAGCTCCCAAACCCCTGTGCTGGCCCTGCTGAGGGACCTGCAGGGCTGTGTCCAGCTCTGGGCCCTCCTGGCCAGAGAGCCCTGGAGGGGCTGGAGYGTGTCCAGGGAAGGGCACGGGGCTGGGGAAGGGGCTGGAGCCCCAGGAGGGGCTGAGGGAGCTGGGCAAGGGGCTGAGCCTGGAGCAAAGGAGGCTCAGGGGGGACCTTGTGGCTCTGCACAAGTCCCTGCCAGCAGGGGACAGCCAGGGGGGGTCGGGCTCTGCTGCCAGGGAACAGGGACAGCACAAGGGCAAAGGGCCTCAGGCTGGGCCAGGGGAGGCTCAGCTTGGGCAGCAGCAGGAATTTGTGCATGGAAAGGGTGCTCAGGCCTTGGCAGGGGCTGCCCAGGGAGCTTTGGAGTGCCCATGGCTGGAGGTGTGCAAGGAAGGGCTGGAGGTGGCACTGAGTGCTCTGGGCTGGGGACAAGGTGGGGATGGGGCGCAGCTGGCACTCCATGGGCTGGGAGGGCTTTGCCAGCCTCTGGGATCCTGRGATTCTGTGATCATGGTGCCACATTCTGCTYTTCTGCCACCACCACCTTCTGAAGTGTCTCAAGCCCATCCCACAGAGACACTCCCTGGGCTGTTGGATGATTTTCCTCTAAACCGGGTGCTTGSAATCATGGRATATCCTGAGCTGAAAGAGACCCCCAAAGGTCTTAAATTTCAAGTCCTGGCCTTGCCCAGACACCMCAACAATCCARCCCTGGCCCCAAGAGCATTGTCCAAACACTCCTGGAGCTCTGGCAGCCCTGGAGCTGTGASCATTCCCTGGGGAGCCTGTGGCTTGATACAAAAAACAACAGATGGAGTTGAGAGGAACATCAGGAGCATKAAGTATGAATTTGTTGTCTTTATTTCATCAAAGCTTTGTGAGTTTGGTCAGTATTTTGCAGCATGCAAAGGTAAGAAATACTTCTAACAGTGGAACTAAAGCCAGCAGGGGAATCACCATCCTTGTGGAATCCCCATCTTTGTGGAATCCCCATCCCTGGAAAAGGCAGAAAAACATGGGAATATGGTGCTTGTGGACATGGGTTCGTGGCTGGACTCAATCATCCTGGAGGCCTTTCCCCAGCTTGATGATTCTGCATTTCTGGAGAGCTCATTTAGCCCAGGTTCCCCTCCAGCATCACCAGCAACAGAAACGAGTGGATTAAGGCAGCAYCAAAATCTGAGCCCTGGTCCTGCCTGCRAACCAGCCTGTCCTGGCTCRCCTGCTCACCTCCCMCTGTCTGCCAGCCCTTCCATGRAGAAATTCCTGCTGGTGCCCAGCCTCAGCCTCAAACAAAGCCCAGTGTTGTGCCTCTGGGGCTGGCATTTAACTGCAGAACATTCAGGATGAAGAATCAACACAAAACAGCCATCGTTACTTAATTAATTAACGATTTTTTCAGGGTCAGAGCAGTACCTGGCAGCTTGAGAGGTGTGAGACTCAGTCTCCCAGGTTTGATAAACCTTCCCAGGGCACTTCCTGACAGTGCCCAGGTGCCTGCAGGGAGATTTCCCTGTTAATTTTCCCTTCTGCTCCGGGTGCTGTGAGCAGCAGAAATGTGTGAGTCAGGATGCTCAGTAACCTGCAGAGATTTGGGGATTTCTGTGCTCAGTAGTCCCCTGCATCTCCGGATGTCATTTATCAAAACCAGCTGCTCTTTATATCACCAAGCCTTGTATCAATGTCTATTTAAAGTTAAACTGAGAGCCAAAGAAGCCTGCTTTGATTTAAATAAATCAAAGCACATCACAATCACAGCAATTAATAATCCAGGGCTGGGGCAAACATGAAGAGTAGGAGAAATCCACTTAGGCAGGGTTGTTTTTTGTTTCTTGCTGCTTTTCCAAAGCTTATTAGAAGCAGCAATCCTTTGATTAGGCTTCCACAGGAATCCCTCAGCATCAATAGGAGTTAAGGGGCTCGATCCTGGCAGTCTGTGGAGACCCAGGCTGGGGGATGGATGGTGAGGCTCCCTTATTTACAGCAGGTCATGGGAAGAGAGATTTCACCTGAATTCTCAGCCTGCAATGCAAAAGTTCCTGCTAAGAATGCAGGCTGAGGTGCAATTGTGCTGCCATCAGGTATTAATGAGCCATGGTTTAGGTAATTACAGCTYCAGGAGAGGACAAACTTCAAATCCTCCTGAAGCAGCAAAATCAGTGTCTGGGTTTATTCCTGTTAAATTTGGGGTCAGATTTTGGGTGCCTTCCTCTGGAGAGTTCTGTGCCTCCCTCCCATCTCCTGCAGCACCAGTTCTGTGTCACTGGAAGAGTCAGAACTTTAGGAATATTTTTGGGAAATGGCTAAAGAGTGTCCTGATGGGAGGGCCCCATTCTCCAAGGAAGAGGTGAGGGAATCACTGGGATCCAGAGCCCAAATCCCTGCCTTCAGCTGCAGGCAGGCTCAGTGGGATGGGATGGGATGGGATGGGATGGGATGGGATGGCATGGCATGGCATGGCATGGCATGGCATGGCATGGCATGGCATGGCATGGCATGGGATGGCATGGCATGGCATGGCATGGCATGGGATGGCATGGGATGGGATGGGAAGAAGCATTATAAACCTTTCAAAAAAATAATACTGTGGTGGGAACCTTTTATCCCATCAAAAATATACATTTTTTTAGTTTATCCAATTTATGGTCACTCTTGTTCATTCCAAACCATCAAATCCAGCTCCTTCAGCCATGTAAAACTGCAGGGGAATCCATTTGGGATGAGCAAAGTTTTCCCAGTCCTTTTGGATCTTCCTCCAGGGAAACAGAGGGAGAAATAAAACCTGGATTGACTTCCACCAATGGATTCACAGAATGTTAAAAAGTATTTCACTGTGCCATGGGAAAGCAAGAAGGGAAAAGTGCAGGGAGGGAGAGGAGATTGGGATTTGCTCTCTCTCGCATGAAGTGTGGCTGGACCCTCACCAAATAGGAGAGGGGGAAAGCCTCATAGTTACAACTCCTTGCAGCTACAACTGATAGTTACAACTCTTGTATCTTCACAGTTATGTTGGTTTGCAGTGTCTGCAGGGTCCTGTCAGCTCAGTTCAGGGCTTGGTGGGTTTTACAGGTAAAGTCCTGCTAAGGCCGGGATTTGCTTAAGCCTGAGCTAGGTRTTTACAGGTCTAAACCTAAACTCTGTTCCCAAGGGGCTTCTAGGATTTTCACACTTCCAGAGCCCAGCAAGCTCAGCCAAAACTCTGTCAACAGCTCAGCGCTCTGCTGGACTCTTTTTGGAACTTCAGAGTTAATGGGGAACACCAAAAATTTCCTCTGATTCTCTGCATGTGATATATTCAACAAAAATTCACCTTTCTAATGCCCYCCCAGGTCCTGAGCCATCAGAGAGCCCCTTCAGTGGTCCTGCAGCTCAGGCCTGAGGTGTTTGAGGTTTTGTGACTTTGGCAAGGCCAGGTTTGGGTTCATGGAGTTTGCCTGCTAATTTAGGGCGGAAAAGWGCATTTCAGCACCGTTTGAGATCACATTGTTTTTGTCCAAGGGGTTGCACAAAACAAACATATTTTGCTGCCCCSGGGGAGCTCAGGACACCTCTGGCAGAGCCCAAACAGGAGCTCTATTTATTGACCTCTGTATATATAGTTCCCCCACACCTTCTCAAGGGCATGTTTTTCACTCCATCCTCTCTCCAGGTCTGTTCCTCACATTCCCTCCCTCGTGTTTGTCAGAGTTTAAGTGAAACTCTGAGTGATCTGTGTTTTGATTTATGTAACACAGTAAAACTGGGTAAACGGAGTTCAGTCCCCCAGACATTCCAACTAAATCAAATGGAGCTCAGGTACCCAGAAGTTGCAAACTGGATAAAATAAATATGTATAAGCCATTAAGGATATTTTTTTTTAACTCAGTGCATCCACTGAGAAGCTGTCCCTGGATCCCTGGCAGTGCCCAAGGCCAGGTTGGACATTGGGGCTTGGAGCAGCCTGGCACAGTGGGAGGTGTCCCTGCCATGGCAGGGGTGGGAATGAGATGGGCTTTGAGGTCCCTTCCAACCCAAACCATCCTGGGATTCCAGGTTTCTGTGATTCCATGATTCTGTGAACCATCCTGGGATTCCATGRTTCCACTGAAGATTCAAAGCACGTCAGGTTCCCCTGGTACAGYCAAGGCTGTCTCAGTTACCCTTAGGGGTTTTCCTTCAGGGATTTCTCCTCCACAAGCCCTGGAGACAACAGGAGCCATTCTAAACCCTGTCCCTGCTCACAGCACTGGCATCAGTCAGAGTCGGGATCCACCAATAATCGAGGTAAATGTGACAGAATCCCAGAATCCCAGAATGGTTTGGGGTGGAAGGGGCCTTAAAGTCCACCCAGTGCCACCCCTGCCATGGGACACCTTCCACTACCCCAGGTTTCTCCAAGCCCTGCCCAGCCTGGATTTTTGGGTGTTGTTTTTCCCCGTCTCAGGAAAAGATCAGTGATTTCAGAATCTGGGGGGGTCAGCAGAACTGGACCAAGGATGAAGACATTTTTCCCACTGGGGATGATCCYGCCCTGCCCCACTGCGAGGAGCAGCCAGCCCGGGGGGTTGGGGGGACACATCCCTGTCCCGGGCACTGCCACATCTCCCTGCAGCGCCTCCCGTCAAAGGAATCGCCGCGTTTTTCCAGAGGGGGAGCCGCTCTCGGCAGCGGGCTGAGACAGGGGGATGATTCACAGCTTTCCCGAGGCGCCGCTGTTTCCCCAGCCAGCTCTGCAAGCCATCCATCATCCGCGATCCCCGGGGACGCGCATCCTCTCCGGGGAGCGCCTCCCTTCCCTCCCGTCCCGCTGCCAAACCCCGGCCATGGGAGCACAAAGTCATTAACCGGGGCTCCTTCTCCTCTCCCTGACACCTCGTCCTGCCGAGCTGAGCCGTGGCAGTGGCTGCATGTGCTCCGGGAGCCTGTGCAATTCCTTCGGGGGATAATCAGGAGCAGTCCCTGGAGCTGCTGCTGGGAAGAGAGGGATAATCTCTCCTTAGGATGCAGTCTGGGGACAGCCACAGCTCGCTGTGAGGGGCACACGGGGGGGTGTGACATCACTGTGGCTCCCAAATTAATTCATTTCATTAATTAGTTTAATTCCTGCTTCGGCAGCCGTGCTCAAACCTCACCATCTCCTCACCTAAGCTCGCGTTCTCTGGGATTTCAGTGCTGGCTCTGCAGAKGAGCCAAGAGCTGCTGGAAAGGGGGATGGCAGGGGGATGCTTGGCAGTGGGGATTATTGTGGGATCATGGGATGGTTTGGGTTGGAAGGGACCTTAAAGCTCAATCCTATTCCCATCCCTGCCATGTCAGGGACAGCTCCCACTGTGCCAGGCTGCTCCAAGCCCCAGTGTCCAACCTGGCCTTGGGCACTGCCAGGGATGCAGGGGCAGCCCCAGCTGCTCTGGGCACCCTGTGCCAGGGCCTGCCCACCCTGCCAGGGAACAATTCCTGCCCAAGATCCCATCCAGCCCTGCCCTCTGGCACTGGGAACCCATTCCCTGTGTCCTGTCCCTCCATCCCTTGTCCCAGGTCTCTCTCCATGTTTCCTGCAGCTCCTTCAGGCCCTGGAAGGCCATGATGAGGTCATCCCAAAGCTTCTCCTCTCCAGACTGGACAATCCCAATTCTCAGCCCCAAGGGAGAAGGGCACAGAAATCCCTTCCTGCAGCACATCTGGCTGTAGCCAGGCCTSTTTCTAATCCAGGTGTTGCAGGATTCTGTTCTTTCCCATACGTTGGGGGTGTGGAATAAAAGGCAATCAAGCAAAATACAATCCAATCACACAAAATTCCTCCCTTTCCTAATTTCTCACCAGAGCTCAGAGATGGCGTAGGCAGGAGATAATTAAAAGCATGAGGCCATGATGCTGTGCAACTTCTTCCCATGGCCTAGAACTAATCAAAGGCTAATTAAAGACTAATTAATTTTTTTATCATAATAGTTATTTACAGGACAAATTGTGCTTATTGTACAAGTGGCACCATTACATGAGAAGCCAGGAAAAACCCGTTGCTTTCAACTCTTCCTTCCAACTCTTCATCTCCGGAAGGTGCTGAAGGAGAACAGGACATGGAAGGGAAGTTGGATGACAATTTATCTAATGGCTGTGGGGTCCCAGATTTGTGGATGCCCGTGGCTGAAAAAGCACAGCAAAAGCCAAGAGGGTGCAGAAAGAGAAGTCACCAAGTTTTATTGACAGACTGCTTGCTCAGCACGGAAATTGGTGTCATTTTTGTCCATCTTTTCTAAAAATAACCAGKACAAAAGAGTGAAAGAAAAGTGAGGAGAACAAAAAGCAGATGGGAGAGGAAAGGAGATCACCCATCCAGGATCCAGCATCGAYCCAGGTGTTCAGGCTCCTGGGGGGTACCTCCTTACAGGTGTTTGCCCCACCCTGGGGCTGGGTTTCCTGCTCTTGCTGTAAATAAATCAGCACCTGCAGTCCATTCTTCTGGATCTTTCTGGAGATGGACTGGGGGCCTTTGAGATGCATGCCCAGAGCAGCTGGGGCTGCCCCTGGATCCCTGGCAGTGTTGGACATTGGGGCTTGGAGCAGCCTGGGACAGTGGGAGGTGTCCCTGCCATGGGTRGAATGGGATGRGCTTKAAGGTCCCTTCCAATCCAAACCACTCTGGGATTCTGGGATTAATTCTTTACTTCTCCATGGATCCCAYCACTCAGCCTTCAGCTTGGAGATCCTTCAGGAGTTTCCATGGCTACCACAGGAATGCACATTCACACAGGATGGGTCTGGCAGGTCCCAGGCACCAACCAGAGCTCCTCCAGGGTTTTTCCAGAACGTTTTGCTGGGCATGAACTCACATCCCTCCTGCAGGGCCATCCCACACTGGCGAGATGTGATGGTCCCAAAAAGATGCCACCACTTGGTGGCAAAGGGGCCCAACCCTGGCTCACTCCTGGAGCAGCCACAGCACTTCACCCCTGTCCCCTCAGCAGCAGAGATATCTCACACATCCCTCCCTCCTCGTGGAGCAAACCCTGGCCGCTGCAGGGAAAGGGAGAGGGATAACTGTGCTGCTGATCCCACAGGCTCCCTCCCTGTCTGAGCCAGGCAATCCTGCCCTTAAATCAGGCTCCAACCCCGCCGGATGTTGCAAGAGAGAGCTCCTTAACGAGGCTGACGAGGATTTTTAATGTGGTAATTGCTGGTCCTGGCAGTGGCACGGACACTGGGACTACAAAAAAGTCCCCTTCAACGCAAGGAGCTGCCACCGAGCCCCTGTGCCACAGGGACAGGGGCACTGCAAATAAACACTCCTGGGGAACTCTCTCTGCTTCAATGACACATTTGTGGAGCATCCAGATGTTGGTTTRGCACTTAACGAGTGTGGGAGAAAACAAAGCTTGGAGGGCTGCCTTTGGTTTGGGCTGGGGGTTATTTTCTCTCCTTGATCTCTTTTATGGAGTGTGTACAAACAGAGYGGCTGAGAAATGTGTAGGAAATCCACGGGTTTTGCTTTGTGCCAAGTGGGACTGGTCTGAGGGGACTGCTGGGTCCCGTGGGGGGAAGGTGGGAGGGTGACCCCCATCCCTGACACTTTGGGACAGCCACATCTTTCCCAGTTTATTATTGACACGTTGGTTGCAAGAGGCACGAGGGGGAGGTGGAGAGGACAACTCTCCAAGCCTTGATAATGAGGTGCCAGAGATCCTAAAGGGAGATCTGAAAATTGAGTTTTAGAATTTAACCAGGCTTTTTTAAACCTTTGTGCTCGCCTGGTCCTTCAGGGACACTTTTGGGACTGAGGTGTCCCAGGGGGTCAGGGACCACTGAGAATTGAGGGTCTGGAGCCACCCCTGCACTCCCAGGGCTTCACCAGCAGGACAAACCAGGAGAGCTGCTGGACACCCAGGCATGGGAGAGGGCAGGGATAACTCCCTGAACCCCAGCACCTCCATCCAGAAGGGCCTGGGAGCATTTTGGAGAAGCCCCTTAGGATCCCAGGAAACTGCTCCGAGTGAGAGCARTGTTGGGAAGACAGAACTCGTGTTTGAATGAGATCTATGGAGAGGAAATCTGGCTCCTTGATCTGTATTTCCTCCTGGAATAACTCATTTTTTGTCCTCTTCACTTCCTCTGCTCCTGGGGGGAGCCCTCACCATCCCACACAGCTCTGCCGTGGGAGAAGCAGGAGCAGTTCCAGTTGGTGCTGCTGGAGCTCAGGTGGCCAGGTCACCCCTCTGGGGAGCAGCATCACCTTCCTGGCCATTTCCCTGCTTCCCAAGCCTCCCTTCCTGCTTTTATGGGATCCTCCACTTGCCCCAAGGCATCTGCAAGGGTGAGCAGCAATTACTTCTGCGTGGGGAGAAGAGAGAAAACAAACAGTGCATGCATTTGCAGATCCATTTTTGGGCATCCCCAGCCCAAGGAGCTGGCAGGAGCCTGGACATYCCCAGCCAGCGGGAAGTCATTAAACTGCTTTTAAATCCCACTGCTGCYGGGATGTTTTGGAGGATTCCTGAAAAACACTGGCAACCACAGGCTGAGATTAACGCAGCCCCACTGATATGGGAGCTGCTGYGCTCTCCCAGGCTGAAACACAGCCAGCAAACACAGCCCACAGGCACTGGTGGTCACATCCCACAGGCACTGGTGTCCCCAGCCCACAGGCACTCCGGGGTGTCCTCCAGGGGTGACAGCACGGGTCACTTCCAAAGGGAAAACCGGGATTKGAGGCTGCACTGCTGCCTCTGCCGCCACTCTGCCCGAGTTTTGTCTCCGTGGGAAGCTGCCTGCCTCAAACCCACCACATGAAAAGCTGCTTTGCAGATAAGAGTGAGAAGCGAGTCGAGCGCTCGGCTAAATTTGGCGATTCTGGGGTAGTTTTGGGGGGACAGAACCATCTCAGTCCCTTCCCTGGGGGCTTCTGGAATGTTTGCCATCGGTTTCCAGATGCAGTTCAGACCCTGAGCCTAAGTCCTGCTGTCTGGAGGGGTTTCAGACCACAGCCAAGGTGCCTGGGAGATTTAGATCCCCTTAGATCAGGCAGGAGGCTTGGGATTCTCCAGATCAGTGTTTGGGGCTCAGCTTTAGGCACCAAGATGTGGTTTTGAGCTGGTTTTAAGTTTTTGCACCTCAGCTTCTCTGTGGTGGGGGAACCATGGGATGCATCAGCTGGATGAAAAAAAGAGCCTGAAACTTGAAAAAGGATTTGAAAAATCTTTGTCTGTTTTTGCAAAGCTGCATTTGGGGGAAAAATCACAGTTCCCATCTCTTCCCAGGAAACCATCCYATCCCACAGCCCAGGAAAGGATGGCTGAGCCTTCTCCTTGCTGAGCTGGGCCCATTCCAGCCTGACTTTTGGGATGCTGCCAGGCACCCCCAGTCCCTGCAAGGCTGTGCTGGATGGGTGGCTTTGGGATTGGGGTTTCTCCTCTTCACTCTCTCCACTTTCCTCCCCATCTTGCCCCAAACCTCCAATCAGAAGTTTGTGGCTTGCTGTCCAGACCCCAGGGAGCGTGTAGAGATGGAGCAGGGCTTGAATTCTTGGCTTTGGCTTTGGGGTGGGATGGGGGTGGCCATTCTCGTGGTGGGGAGGTGGATTCACACCAGGCTGAGCTTTGCCTCTCCCTCCTCAGGCAGCAGCCAGCACCACCCACTGAGCCACAGCCATCCCAAATCCCACCCTCTGGAGCCTCCTTGCTCATCTTCCCAGCTATCCCTGCCATGCCTCTGGGCCTGAGGGCACCACTCCTGCCCTACGTCGGTCACTCCCAGCCCCTCAGCCTGTGCCTCTCTTCACTCCATCCTGAAGCTGTGCACCTYTGCAAAGTCTAACCTGTTTTGCCTTTTCTTTTGGGCATAAGATCCATTCCCTGGCCTGAGTTTCCCTTTTCCCATGACTGATTCCTGAATTTTCCGGCTCTCAAATTTGTTAGAATCACAGAATCACAGTTGGGATCTGAGGGGACCTTAAAGCTCATCCTATTCCATCCCCTTCCAGGTTGCTCCAAGTCCCATCCAGCCTGGCCTTGGACACTTCCAGGGAATGGGGCAGCCACAGTTGCTCTGGGCACCCTGTTCCAGGGCCCTTAATTTGCCCTGGATCTCCTCCAAATCAGGTTGTTTGCTCTGCTCGAATCCTCACCCTCCAAAGAAACCTGAGGCAGGATGCTCATTTCAGAGCCTGCCTCAAATGACAGAGGGATTCAAGGAAATTCCTCTCGCAAAGCCTTTCTGGAAAACACCCCTGCACGTGGGCTTTGAAAAATAATGCCGAGTTTATTTCTGGGGACACTCCCCATGCAGCATCCTCGACACCAAGTTCAGCAGATAGGCTCCATATCCCTCTTTTTTTTTTCCCCCTTTTTTTTTTAATCTTGTAGGAAGCTATTATGTCCTCGCTGCAAAATCTGCCCCGGAGTCTGGCAGAGCGGGACGAGGAGCCGTCGCTTCCAAATCAATTCATGGTGGTCCCGAGCTCTGTTTTTGTTCTGGCACATTAAACAGAATGAAGACATATGTCTGAATTTAAGACATCCTTTGGCTTCCCTGTACACATGAGCCAGCCGAGAAATTCGAACTATTTCAAAGCGCTTACGAAAAAGAATTGTAGACACATCCTTTTGTTTAGGCATCTATTTTTAATTATCCTGCCTTTTAATATTCCCCTCCATTTGAGGATAATCAGGGAAAATAGATCCTGCTGGGCATTGTCATGCTTAATAAAAGTAAGGCTGAACATCTGCAAATTTGGCGACAGCGTGGCGCATCTGATGCACCAGCGGCCGAGCTGCATTCCCGGGTAATTATAACCCCACGTGCAGCTGGAAGGGTGTAATTCCCTGTTTACATCCATTCTAGCACTTCTCCCAAACTCCTCTGGCTTGGGGTGCTAAGAATTTGGGGATGGGGGTGTTGTTTCCCCCCTCCTCAATCTACGGAAGATGGAAGGGCAGGAGAACGGAGCGTTGCCTGCCAGTCGGTGAGAGATGGGGATCCAGGGAGGAACCCTGGGCTTGGCGTTCCCAAAATTAGCACTGCTGGAATTAAATCAGTGAAAGTGAGAGCAGGCTGCAGGCTTTCCCTCCTCCTATTTATTATTTCATTTCTCTTGGCAGAGCAAGCTCCACATCCTGCAGCGGCTGCCGCGCAGGCTCAGCTGCCTTCTGCGAGATTGCCCCGCTGCTCCCAGGGAAAACACGGCTTTTTCCCCAGGGAAAACACGGCTTTTTCCCCAGGGAAAACACAGCTTTGTCCCCAGGGAAAACACAGCTTTGTCCCCAGGGAAAACACAGCTTTTTCCTCAGGGAAAACATAGCTTTGCTTCCCAGGGAAAACACGGATTAGTTCCACCTCTCCCTTGGCAGGATGCAGAGCCAAGGGCAATGTTTTTTCTCCTGGCCCTTTGCAGGGCTGGAAGTTGGATGTGGATTCTGGGGAATGACCCACCATGAGCGTGGGCAGGTGTGGGAGGAAAACAGGGAATTTCTGTCCATGRGTTCTGTCCTTCCAGGGCTGGGGAAGAGGGAAAGCAGGAGGCAGGGAAAAATGATCAAGTATAAATGCACGCTGGTGTGTTCCCAGCCCTGCTAAACATGCAAAGCTCAAACCTCAGCAAATCCAAACCTCCCTCTGAAGCACACCTTGCTCTTCCACCAGAATTCCCCACTCCAGAGCTTCTCCCAGAGGCAGAATTTAATTTGTGCCTGGTGGGAGGATGTGACACATTCCTGGATGCTGTTTTGGGGGA
>CADDXX010001262.1:53605-65141 GCA_902810485.1 Alauda arvensis | reverse complement strand
TCCCAACAAATCCCCGTTTTCCTCCCACACCCCTTGCCCGTGGGCTCTTTCCTGTAGGGTTTGGATTTCGCTGTCTCCGAGTTCTGAAGCTGGAGTGGATTTTTAGGATTTCCTCTGGTGCCATCCAGTGGCTCCATCCGGGATARGCAGAGGAAATCGGGGAATGAAAAGGACTTTGCTGAGGGATGCAGAGATTCCCTGGGATGTGCCTGGTGTGGGAAGGGCAGGACTTGGCAATATCGGGAATAACATGCAAAGTGTGATCCGATCCATCTCCTTTTTGCATTTCCTTCCTGGTCTGATTAATCCCATACACTGATTCATTCAAGCAATTTTATTGACTTGGCTTACAATTAATTTGTGTGGCTTACAATTAATATGCAGGGCTTGCAATTAATTGCTGTTGTTTACAATTAATTTCTGTGATTCACAATTAATTTACATGGTTTACAATTAATTTCTATGTTTCACAGTTATTTTATGTGGTTTACAGTTAATTTCTACGATTCAAAATTAATTTACATGGTTTACAATTAATTTCAGTGATACACTATTAATTTACATGATTTACAATGAATTTCTGTGATTCACAATTGTTTTCCGTGGTTTACAATTAATTGTAATTAATAATTTTCCGTGGTTTACAGTTAATTGAGTCCCTGCTGAAGCTTTGCAGMGGGGTCAGGAGCAGTGAGCAGAGCTTGGGTTGATCCCAGTGTTCCTCTGGCAGCAGAGGGAGGGCCAAGGACATTCCCAAATCCTGCAAAAACATCCCAGACTCTGCCCCTCCTCTCCCTGCACCCCTTGGAGTTACCTTTAATTATCAATTAATATAAAATATATCATGGGAACAGCCCAATCCTTGCCCTTTGTCCTTGGTGCCAACACTTGCAGCACATTTGGGGGTTGAGGGATGGGAATGGGATTTGCAGCACGAGGTAAATTCAGGATTGCTGTTCCCAATAAAATGTGATCCCAGTTCTCTAACTTAAACCCCTGGACTTGCAGCAAAGCAGCTTTTGGTGGCTGGGAGGGTTTCTGACCCCCTTTCAGTGAGGCTCTGAGTTGCTCTCCCCTGATTCCTCCTTGCTCTGAGCTGGAGCAGCTGCACAGATCCCAATATTGTGGAATTTCAGGAGGGCAGGTCCCAATTTCAGGAGGGAGGGGGATGTCCAGGGGATTTTTTAGCTCGTGGGTGTGCTACAGGTGCCTGATTTCCCCTTGGCAGCACAATCCTGGTGTTTGGGGACAGTCCCTGTGCCCCTGGAATCCCATGTTATCCCTCTCCAGTTTGGGGGATTCCCTGCAGCAGGCTTTGGATCCCAAATCCCAAGGGTGGCAGCTCTCCAGGAGAGGCTCAGCAAGCAGGGAATCCTGTGCAAATCCTCTTTCCTTCAGCCTGGCCTGGGGCAGTGCCTGGCGTGTTTGGAGAGGGGAAAATGGGAATTTCCAGAGGGGAGAGGGAACCCCTGGAGGTGGATCCTGGATGTATCCATAGGCCTCAGCCCCCCAAATGCTGTTTTATATAAAATGTATGTAACACTGAGCTGGTCCAGCTCTCCAGAGAGAACAGCAGCTTTTTCCCCTCCTCTCCTGTGTTTTTCCTGCTGCTTTGGGGCTGTCCTTGGTGATTCCCCCCTGCTTGGGTCCTGTTCCTGCTGTGCCCCCTCTGCCTGGTCCAGGGGCTTTGGTTTCCTGTCAGGTCCTGCAGGACCCCATGGAAAATCCTTGGCACCCTCCAGATCCTCATGTTTCCCTTTTAGTTCTGAAATCTCCCCTCAGCTCCTCCTCACTCTGGGGTGGGGAAAAGCCCAGGGAATATAAACTGGGCAGCCCCAATATGGAATGATAAATTAATAAATTATAGATTTATAAATGGCTCCCAGGTAATTTTGGGGTGCTCAGGAGTTGTTGCTGCATCCCAGGATGGTTTATCCAGCCTGGAATTCCCTGGATTCCTCTATGGCCTTAGCCCTTGATTTCCCAGAGCTGCCCAAACCCTCTCAAAATAACATCCCAAGTCTTTAAACTGACAACAAAATGATGAGGGAAAAAAAAAGGTCAAGTTAAATGAGAGTGAAAACTGGGCTAATGAACTTCTTTAATTAGATGGAGGCAATTAAAGGAGTAATGAGTTGGGCTGGGTGCAGAGCAGGGCCCAGGCACTGACCTGGGCATGTGGGAGGCAGTGGCAAAGCTCAGCCAAAGGCTTTTTATTCCTATTTATTGATTCATTTGTTCCTATTCCTGCCCATTCCTGGGGTCCTTGTGAGACCCAAGTTCAGCCAAGACCTTTCTATTCCTAGTTATTTATTTATTTATTCCTTTTCCTGTTTATTTATTCCTATTCCTCTTTATCTATCCAATTACAAAACACCACCCAGACCATGGAGAAGGTGAAAAAGAAGGACAAAACCTCTGCCCTGAAACCTGCATCTTGTTTTRTATCTATCACTGTATTCTAAACCCTTAAACTCTGAGTTTSCACCCTGTGAYATYRMACAYTTCTATSCAAACTCCACACCCATMATCCCTGTGCTGGCACTCATTTTTGGGAGCCTTTTCCYTGGCCTCAGGTCCAATGCAGGGTTTTMTTGGGGGTCAGAGCCTGTGGGCACAGAGMGYCTSAAATTCTCAGTGAGCAGGGTTCCARCAGAAATCCTTCCTTAAAACAGGGATAAATGGAATAAATGTGGGGTGAGGTGGTTCTGGAGGGAGCTCAGTTCTGACTCTGAACATCCCCAGGGGTTGGGATTGCTCAGATCCTGTGCCCTCATCCAGAAACAGGGAATCCAGGAGGGAAGAATCACCTCTTCAGGGGTGGGTCAGGGCTTGCTGTGCTCTGAAATATTTCACTCTCAGTGAGGGAGGCTCTGCTTGAGCTGAGATCAGGGCTGGGCTCAATCTGAAGCCTAAACAAGCCCAGCCTTCACTTCTCGTTGGGCTTTTGCAGAACAGGTTGGGGACCAAAGTTCTTTCCAGCTCCTTTTTGGGGATTTGTGTGTGGGATTGGGAGCCATGGGACCTCCTCGCTCGTTAATGCAGCAATCCCTCATTAATTTGCAGTGGTTGARCAGTTTGGGTCTGTGCTGGGGTCCTCTGAGCTTTTAAAATCCTCAGGATGAGCATTCACCTCCCTCAGCACCATCCATGATGTTTTGCTGAGGTRTTTGCATGCAAATATGAATTATTTTCCCAACTTTCCCTGTGCTGTCCCACTGGGTGTGGGTGATTTTTGTCCCCCAGACTCTTGGTTAAAAATCAGCAATTTTCTTTGTCCAGAATTCTTTGCCACTACAGAAAAAATTGACCTGGAGTTCCCTAAAAGGAATGTAGTGATTTATTGGGAATGGAGAGATGAGAGGAGGAGGGTGGCAATGTGATAATTCCCATGGGATGGGGATGAAGGCTCAGTGGGAGCACCCAGGCAATTCCCAGGTGTTGGTCCCTCATTCCTGCAGATGGGGAAGGGAAAGGAGTGAAATCCTGGGATCCTTGGGGAGTCCYAAGGGTCACCCCAGCACTTCTGGTGCAGTTGGGTCTTGCCAAAGGCTTTTCCCCTTTCCCAGTGCAGGTGGCAGCTGGAAAAGGGAATTTTTTCCTCAGTTTTTCCTCCGATTTTTTCCTTGGGAAAGCAGCATTGCTGGAAAGAGGAAGGATTAGGATGTTCTGTCCCTGGTTTTCCCCTTTCTGGAGCTGATTTCCCTGTGGTGCTGTTTGATTTGGGGGTGGGAGGGGATTGAGGGTTGATGGAATTATAAAATGGTTTTTAGGCTGGAAGAGCTCTCTGAGATCCAGTCCAGCCACACTGACACAGGATCCAAGGTGCTCTGTCCAGTGTGGGGTTTTCTGTATGTGTTTCCTGACTGGGATTTGCCTGCCCACTGCTCTGGGTTTGGGATTTCCTTCCCATCCAAGTTCCCAATGAAGGTGACACCGCTGTGGTTTCACACTCCAGGATTCCCCTGGGAAAACTCAGAGTTCCACTGCAGCTCAGTGGCTGGGAATCCCCCAGAGCAGAGCAGAGCAGCTGATCCCCTGAGCTCTGTCCCCTGTCCCACACCCCATAGCYKACCCTGCTCTCCTGTGTCCTGTCCTGTCCCAAACCCCACAGCTGACCCCATTCCAGTGTGTCCTGTCCCAAACCCCACAGCTGACCCCATTCCAGTGTGTCCTGTCCCAAATCCCACATCTGATGCCGCTCTGCTGTGTCCTGTCCCAAACCCCACAGCTGACCCTGCTCCATCCCTCCTGTGTATCCCTCATTCCAAACCCCACAGCTGACCCCATTCCATTGTGTCCTGTCCTCTGCTCCAAACCCCACATCTGACCCTGTTCTRGTGTGTCCTGTCCCCTTCCAAACCCCACATCCAATCCCACTCCATCCCTCCCAGTGTGTCTTGTCCCGAATGCCACATCCAATCCTGCTCCATCCCCTCCAGTGTGTCCTGTCCCCTGTCCCAAACCCCACATCTGACCCTGTTCTAGTGTGTCCTGTCCCCTTCCAAACCCCACATCCAATCCCACTCCATCCCTCCCAGTGTGTCCTGTCCCAAACCCCACATCTGACCCCCACTCCCGTGTGCCCTGTCCCCCTGTGCTGTGCCCTGTCCCCCGCGCTGTGCCCTGTCCCCAGCCGTGCTGGGACACCCAGCAGAGCCGCAGCAGAACCTTTGTGGTGCTCTCCATCCCCGTGGCTCCGTGTCCTCCCCCTGACTCCGACCCTTTTCCCACCCCTGTCCACGTGTGCCGGGCGTTCTGAGCCGCGAGTGACCGGGCTGTGGATTCCTCGCTGGGTTTGCATTTTTGGATGTTTACAGGCATTCTGAAGATGATTCATCCCTGCCTGAACGCTCCCCAGCTTGGACAGGCTGGAATTTCTCTCACCCCAGCGTTCCCTTCCTACACATGGCTCGAATCAAGTGTCCCCGCAGCTGCAGAGGCGGTGACGCACCGCCTTTGTCCCGGCAATTGTTTCCATTGTCCTCCCCGAGAGGGAGGGCAGCTGGAAGCTCCGCTCGTGGCCACCTCTCCCCATCCTTCGTGTGGCCTGGCTTGGGCTTGTTCCCTCCATTCCYGGCTCCTCTGGAAGCTGGATTTGTTCAAGCTCTCCTTAATGGCTTGGAGCGGCCGAAATTCCTTGTTTAATAGGGACGTTCTGGGTTGTTCCATTATATTGTTAATTAGGGCAATTATCCCTCGTTTCCTTCGGCATCTTGCCTGGCAAGGAAGGGCTGGATCCCATTCCTGAGGTGGCTGTGGYTTTAGGGGGGCTCTGTTTTTCTGCTCATTTATGGTCTGGAAGTGTTTTATTGTCGTCCGTGAGTTCTTTGGGAGAATTTGGAATATTTATCCRGCACAGGGTGCCCAGAGAAGCTGTGGCTGTCCTGGGATCCCTGCAAGTGTCCCRAGGCCAGCTTGGAGCCACCTRGGATGGTGGGAGGTGTCCCTGCYCTGAGATGACCCTTCAGATCTCTTCCAACCCAAAGCATTCCATGATTTTAAGCCCTGATTTTTGCCCCAGTGGGGGAAATGGGGATTTGCCTGTTGCCATCAGTGAAAGTTGAGGTGGGTCCTTGGAAATCCTTGGAAAATCTGGCAGGTTTTGATACCTGGAGTCAGAGCCATCAGAGTTGTTTCAGCTCCTGGGAGCTCTGATGAGGATTGGGGATTTCCAAAGAGCTCTGGCTCTTCTGGAGTTGAAACTGTGGAAAATGGGATTTTGGGGACGTGCAGGAGCCACCTCCAGGATCCTGTCCCTGCCTGAGGAGATGTTGGGTGTCTGTAGCACCRGGGCTGTTCCTCCTTGGTGCCTTTCTGCCCTATTCCTTGGGATGATCAATTTAAAGGGATCCCAGAGCATTCCCTGATGATCCCTCCTGGATTTCAGCCCCTCTCACACTCAGGAAGCTCTGTCCAATGTTTAACCTGGGCAATTTAAACCCATTTCTGTTCTTCTCTTCAACACACACAAGWATTCCCATGGGACTGTGAGTTCTGACCCCACATCCACTGCCTTTGAGTCCAGCTTTCCTCTCTGAGGATGTGGCTGTTCAAACACTCCTCTGATGAAGCTTTTGGGAAGTTTAATTGGAAATTCATCATCCCCTGCTYCTGTGCATCCCAAATTTTGATTGCTCAGCTSCTGGGGMTGTGGGGGARCGTCAGCCTGGAGAAATGAGGTGAYGGAGAGCCACAAGAGGGKGRTAAAACTCAGGAGATCTTCTGCCATCCCCAGATTTCTCTTTGGGGAAGCCCCAAAGTCAGGTGGGTTTTTGAGGAGGTCTCCTGCAGAACTTCTCTGCTTTTGGGATCATGACCTGAGTGTTCTCCAAGGGAACCAAAGGGATCCTCAWTCCTAAACCCCCTCACAGGGACTCAGCCATGGAGCCCCATGTCCCTGGTGATGCTGGCATGTCCTGTCTGGCCCCTYCAGGTCCCGTGCCAGGTTTGGACACCAGGCAGGTGTCCCAGAGAGTTCTAGGACATGGATTCCAGCCCTGGAGCCACCTCTGTGCCCTCTGATCTGAGTGTGGCACGTGAGGGCTGCAAATGAGGGTGGGTCTGCTGTGACTGAGGCTGTGCTGAGGAGACCAGCGGGGTCAGGACATTCCTGTCCCTGCCTGGGGTCCCCCCTGGGGCCTTTCCTTCAGGAGCTGCTCTGGGATTGCTCCTGGTCCTGCTGGGTTGGAACTCTGGAATCTGAGATTTTTAGGCTTTTCTGTGATAGAGGGTGGTGACCCTCAAGCAAGCACCACATTGGAGCTGAGGCCTTGTGCCAGGCTCCAGCACTGAGTGCCAGCACAGGGGCTGTGCCTGTGGGGTTGCAATGGGGCTGTGGGATCTCACAGGGTCAAACACTCAGGGCTCAGGCTTTAGTCCAGAGCAATGGCTGCGAGCCAAGAGGGAGCATTGAAGGCCTTGGCTGAGCCCTTCTTTTCACCTTCTCCTTCCTTCTCCTGCTGCCTTTGGGNGGGGTCAGGACATTCCTGTCCCTGCCTGGGGTCCCCCCTGGGGCCTTTCCTTCAGGAGCTGCTCTGGGATTGCTCCTGGTGCTGCTGGGTTGGAACCCTGGAAGCTGAGATTTTTAGGCTTTTCTGTGATAGAGGGTGGTGACCCTAAAGCAAGCCCCACATTGGAACTGAGGCCTTGGGACAGGCTTCAACATTGAGTGGGAGCACTGAGATTGTGGGTGTGCAGTTTGATTAGAAATGTGTCATCTCACAGGGTGAAAAACACCGATTTAAGGTTTTAGTAAGTAGTAATGTGTGTGAGCCAAGATGGAGGATTTGGGGTGTTGTCTAAAGTCCTTCTTTTCACCTTCTCCTTCCTTCTCCTGCTGCCTTTGGGTGGTTTCTGTCCCTGGCTGAAAAAGGTGCCCAGKGCAGCCCTTGAGTGGCCAKCACTGGSKCACAGCCATCAAYAGCACAGGGCTCACCTGGTTCTTGGGGAAATGGTGCTGGCAGAGCTGGGAAMAGTCAGCAGTGGCCATTGGGGCACGTTTKTGTGGCAGCTGCTGAGAGCTCAGGGCTGGCAGTGTGGGAATGGGCTGGGAATGGATCAGGGATCATCAATCACCAATCCCAGCTGGAACTTCTGTTTCCCGTGGATCACTGATCCTGACCTTGGTGCAACAAGAAAAGGAACGAGAGCCCTGACACTGTTGGGTTAAACTGATCAGGGGCAYCCCAAGGTTTAACAGGAACCTGGCTCTCCTGGGGTACTGTGGGCCTGCAAGGGGCTCTGGAAGGTGGGGACTGGGGTGGCCTTTAGGGCCCCCCCCAATCCCAGCCATCCCATGATCCTGGCAGAGGCTGGGCTGCCCTTGCTGGGGCTGGGGCTGCCAGGGAGGAATTTCCCCCGGCACAGCTGCACACAGARCACAGATGCAGCTGCTGCTGGAAGCTGGAGCTTCCCAACACAATGCATTGGCAGCCAGGAGCTGCACGGGGCCATCCCAGTCAGCCTCTGCCCCGAGGGAGACCTCGGCTTGACCTCCACCATCCCGACCCCGGCGCTTCCCCAGGGAAGGAGCTGGAAGCTGCTGAGGCAGGGATGTGGTGCCAGGCAGGGAGGCTGCTGCCTTCCTCTTAAAACCCGTGGATGAGCAAATTTGTGGATGAACAAATCCATGGATGAGCAAATCCATGGATGCTGCTGGCTGGTGGTGCTGCCCCGCTGCTGGAAGTGCTCCATCAGCCGCCGTCCCCTGGGATGGGGGACATCTTGTGACATTAAACACTCGGTTTTGTGCAGAGTGTTAAACATCAGGCACGTCCCGAGGATTTGTTGTGCCTCTGCTGGATGCTGTGACAACATTTTCTTCCCAGCAGAGAGGAGGGGGCGAGACCTCGAGCCAAGAATGCTCTGAAAAAAAAATAAATCCAAATGGACTCGTTGAAACAATGCAAAAGACAACAGAAGGAGCTTTGTTCAGAGGGAAGGAGCTTTTATTGGGCAATAACACAGCGAGAAGGGACATTAAAATTGTTCTGYGGTAAAATAATGTGCTTGCAGAGCTGGGGAGGGCTGCAGGGGCAGGAGGCTKCCTTCAGCTCCGGGGCCTGCGGCACAGGGAGGACGTGGAGCTGCTGGACAGGGTCCAGAGGAGCCCTGGAGCTCTGGGAATCTTCACCTGCAGGGGGGTCAGGGATTGGGGCTGCAAGGGACAAAAGGCCCTGGATGTGGCACGTGGGGCAGGGATTGTTGTGCTGGGTTTTGGGATGAGCTGCAGGATCTCCGAGGGCTTTTCCAACCATGATCATTCCATGTTTTCAGAGCAGAGGATTTTCCCCGTGGCTTTGCGCTCCCCATGTTCTCCTCAGCCTTCTCCCTTCAAGTCCAAACCCAATTCCTTTGGTTTCTCATGGATCAGGACATGAGGAGCTGTGGCTGGGGCAGAGTTTGGGGTCTCTCCTTCCCTCCCCTGATCCCTTGGGATTCCTGATCCTGCTCCTGCCCTTCCCTTAGACCTGCATCCCCCTTGGCCTCTGGAATCACTCCCATCTTCCTGCTGCCTTTGGCTGCTCCTTCCCAACCCTTTGGCCTGGGAATTCCCTGAGCTTTGGTGGCACCCCCACCACCTTCCCCAAGAGCAGCTGGCTCCAGATTTCCCAATTTCCTCCTACAGCCACTGAGGAAAAGCAGCCCCAGCTCAGCTCCGTGAGGGAGCCCTGCTGAAAAGCTCCTCCTGGCTGGGGCCACACGAGTCCCTGAGSTTTTGGGGTGGTTTTTGAGGAGCATTTGGATGTGGTTTGTGGGAATTCTCTGTGCTGGCTTCCTCCTGGGGCTGTTCCTGCCTGGAATCCAGGTGTTCCCAGCTGGAAAACCAGGATTATCCTGGCAAACACCAACGTCAGTGCTTGTTTAGTGCTCTCCAGCAACTGCTTTGGTTTCTACCTGGTGATAACGGGACATCCCAGGAATGTTGTGGAATTTTCCAGTGATTGGAATGATTTCTGTTGGATGGGGAGGGAAATGTCTGTGGTGTGAGCAGGACAAATCCATGTGGGAATGCTCTTAATGGGAATAAGGACAAATAGTTGGGGTGGAAGATTTTATATCTTCCAAAAAGGACAAAAAATTGGTTTTTCTGTGTTTTTGGTGTAAGTGTGGGCCTGTGTGGGAGACAGGAGTCAGCAGAGTGGGCCTAGATTTTGTGCCTAAATTTTGTGCTTAAATTTGGAGCTTAAATTTTGGGCTTGATTTAAGGCTTGATTCTGAGCCTCAGTTCTGGGTCTGAGTTTAATTCTGGAGTTATATTTGGGGTTTAAGTTTTGGTCTTAGGTTTCGGTCTTAGGTTTTGGTCTTAGGTCTTGGTCTTAGGTTTCAGGTTTAAACTTTAAACTTCAGTTCTGGGCTTAAACCAATTCTGTTTAATTGGCAGAATGAAAACAAGAAGTGAATCTTGCTTTCCCCTCGCAGGTAACCCAAGGTGGACCCACCTCAGCAGGAAATCTTTAAAAGTGCTGATGCCGTGTCCTAATTGCATAAACTTTGGAATCAGCAATCCTAAATCCTAAGGTTTAAAYTCCTGCCAGTTCCATCCTAAGCAGGCATTAATCTTGGGACTTGCCTTGCCCTTTCTTGCRTGGAGCTGTTGCACCACTCTTGAAGTCGCCGTTATTTTTATTTTTCTGCCGTGCTCAGTAGTTAATTTGTTTATTACAAAAGTCAGACTAAGATTAAACAAACTGCTAATGCTTTTATGTCTCCTAATGAGAAGAAAATGTTTTGGAGGGATTCAAAACCACTACAGAAGTTTTAAAAGGGGGGGGGGAGAAAAGAAAATGGAAGTCTGCAGCAGGCTGAGGAATTTGTTCCTGCATTAATTGGAAACAAAAGCCACTCGTGTTGCACTGTCCCCAGCTTGTCCTCTTCGCATTGTCCCTGAGCTCTTTCATTCCATCCCCGGAGCTTTCCCTCCTCTGCATTTCCAGCTGGATTTATTGAGGTTCCTGCTTGGGAATGGAGCTGCCTGAGGCCCTGTGCTCTGATTGATGGCATCAGGGRATGGTTTGGGACCTCAGAGCCCTTCCAGTGCCACCTCTGGACACCTCCCGCTGTCCCAGGCTGCTCCAAGCTGCCCTTGGCCACTTCCAGGGACACTGGGAGGTGTCCAGGGATGGCACTGGAAGGGCTCTGAGGTCCCTTCCCACCCAGACCACTCTGGGGTTGTCCCCTCCTGGCTGTGGCTGAAGGAGATTTGTGCCTGAGCTTGGCGTCCCTTTGGGTTCTCTCTGGGCTGCACCCCCAAATCTCCCCTCCTTCCCCAAGTTTGGGTGGAGAGGTGGCTGAGGACACTGGGAAGAGTTCAGGGCCTCGTGGGGACAGGGTGAAAAGTGTGAGATGAAGGTGAGATGTTCCCCACCCACAGAGGTGTTCATCACCCTCAGTAAGGTATTCCCCACTCTCACTGAGATGTTCCTCACCCCAGAGGTGTTCGTCACCACCCTGAGATGTTCCCCACTCTCACTGAGCTGTTCCCCACCACCCTGAGATGTCCCCTCCACACCTTGTGCTCCTCCCCAGGCCACCCCTCACCTGCTGCCAGCTGGAAAAGGACAAAAAACCCTGAGGATCCATGAGGGGAGAGGTTGGAATGTCCAACTGGGGCAGAGGAGACTGAGGGAGACTCCTGGGCTCTGATGGGATCAGAGGGGCAGCTCCCAKCTCTGGGACAGGGACAGGAGCCAGGGCAGGGCTGGAGCTGTGCCAGGGCAGCTTTGGGGTATCAGGGAGAGGCTCCTCATGCAGAGGGTGCTGGCACTGCCCAGGCTCCCCAGGGAATGGGCACGGCCCCAGAGCTCCAGGAGAGCTTGGACAGCACTGCCAGGGGGGCACAGGGTGGGATTTTGGGGGGTCTGTGCAGGGCCTGGGGTGTGATCCATGATCCCTGWGSATCTCAGGATATTCCATGACTTTCTGACCCCTGGCACAGGACAGGATTTTGGGGGGTCTGTGCAGGGACTGAGATCCTGTGGATCCCAGGATATCCACGACTCTCTGACCTCTGGCACAGGGTGGGATTTTGGGG
>CADDXX010001262.1:16876-38518 GCA_902810485.1 Alauda arvensis | reverse complement strand
CCTGGAAGTCCTTTAAGGGCTCTGGCTCCCAGCTCCTGGTGTTTTCCAAGCTCTGGGAAAGGTTCTGCTTCCAGAACGAGCAGAACTTTGGGAAACAGGCAGGAATTTGTTCCCAAAATTGGGCAGGAATTTGTTCCCCAAAGGAGGCAGGAATGCAGCAGCAGCTCCCAGTGTGGGGAGAGCATGGAGCAGACCAGAAACCTTTTACAGGTTTGAATTGAAATGAGCATTTCCTGCTTCAGGAGCTGCAGAAGGAGATTTTGGGGAGAAAAAGGGGTTTTATGGCACAGAAATCTCAGAGTGATGTGAGACCTCAGAACCCTGAGCAGTCCTGCTGGAATTGCTGGAGATCTGGAGCTGGCAATGTTGGCTGGGAAGTTGGTGTTGGTTTTTCCAGCTGTCCCAGGGTTTCCATCCCTTCCCTGCCTGAACTCAGGGGAATTCCCAAAGCCCTCTTCCCACTCTTTTGGCTGAATAATGGGAAAACTCCTGATTTTCCATCCTGATGAGCCCCAAAATCCCCCTTGTTCTGCTGTGGGTCCTGCTGGGAAGGGCTGGGCTCTTCCCACTCCAGGGAATCCTTAGGTTTGCCAAGTGGGAAATTTTCCAGCTTGGTGGGATAATCCAGAACAAAATCTGGAGTTTTGTATCCCAGGTGTATAAAAATATCTTACCCCAGGCAGGAGCAGGGATCCGTCCAGAGGGAGGTGAAGATCCCAAATAAAGTTCATAAGGATTTCTGTAAATATCAATAATTATTTCTGTGGAAAGCTCCTGGTAAAGAATCCTGCTGGGATATGAAGGAGCTAAAACCTCAGTGGAATTTATTTGGGAAGGGAATGAATTCCTCCCCCACTCAGGTGAGCACTGGAGTTTTCCAGACTGGATCCATGAAAACCCCAGCATTTTGAGGCTTTGCATTAATTCCTGTTGCCTTTCCCTTCCCTGCAGTGGCAAAGAGGGAAATSCCTGGATTTGTGCCCCCGTGGCAGTGGCTGTTAAATCAGCCATAAACAGCTTTTCCCTGCAGTGGGGAGGGATGGTGTTTATGGACACTTTGTTTGGGTGGCAGGAACACTGTCCTGATTTATGGGATGTGCTTTTCCCAATATTCCCACAGAACCAAGTGACTGACACCAACCGGAAGCTGCAGAACGAAGGCAAAGAAGTAAGTGATGGATTCATCCTGGAATTGCAGCCTGGATTGGGATGGGAGGGACAATTCCCTGGCCAGCCTGGCCTTGGATCCTTGTTCTTCCCTTGTCCATACCCCCAGGATTTTCTCCTGGAATCTGAGCACTGAGAAATCCATTTTAGCTTGGGATGAGGAGAATTCCCTGTCCAGCCTGGCCTTGGATCCTTGTTTTGCTCTTTTCCACATCTCCAAGATTTCTCTTGGAGTCTGAACACTGAATAATCCCTTTTAGATTTGGGATGAGGAGAGTTCCCTGTCAAGCCTGACCTTGTGTCCTTGTTTTGCTCTTCTCCACATCCCAGTTTTTTCTCTTGAAGCCTGAGCACTGCCAAATCCCTGTTACTTTTGGGATGTGAGAATTCCCTCCTTGTATCCATGTTTTCCCTTTTTCCAGGGGGAAATCCAGAGAAATCTCCAGGATTTCTTGTGGAGTCTGAACACTGAAGCTTTTAGCTTTGGGATGAGGAGAATTCCCTTTCCAGCCTCACCTTGTGTCCTTGGTTTTCCACTGTTCCCATCCCAGGTTTTTCTCATGGAGCCTGAGCACTGCAAAATCCGTTACTACTTTTGGGATGTAAGAATTCCCTGTCCAACCTGGCCTTGGATCCTTCGTTTTCCTTTTTCCATGTCCCAGGTTTTCTCCTGGAACCTGAGCATTGAGAAATCCATTTTAGCTTGGGATGTGAGAATTCCCTGTCCAACCTGGCCTTGTATCCTTGGTTTTCTTTTTTCCACATCCCCAGGATTTTCTCCTGGAGCCTCAGCCCTGAGAAATCCCTGTTGGCTTTAGGATGAGGAGAATCCCCCAGGAGCTGGCAGCCACATCCTGCCACTGAGACCCAGAGAACTTGGAAGAAATGCCTGAAATGGGAAGGGGCAGTGATGCTTTGGACATCACAGGATTTGCTCCAAGGCTGCTTTGATGCCTTTGGTTTTGCTGCTCCCTCCCTTGAAATCCAGGGAAKTTCCATTTGCTGGGAGCTGCCCTGACCCTGAGCAGGGACTGGGCTCATCCTGCACTTGGGATGGGACTGTCACAGTGCAGGTGCTTTTTTCTTGTTGCACCAAGGTCAGGATGGATGATGGACAGGAAACAAAAGTTCCAGCTGGGATTGGTGATTGATGATCCCTGATCCATTCCCAGCCCATTCCCACACTSCCAGCCCTGAGCTCTCAGCAGCTGCCACACAAACGTGCCCCAATGGCCACTGCTGACTTTTCCCAGCTCTGCCAGCACCATTTCCCCAAGAACCAGGTGAGCCCTGTGCTATTGATGGCTGTGAGCCAGTGATGGCCACTCAAGGGCTGCCCTGGGCACCTTTTTCAGCCAGGGACAGAAACCACCCAAAGGCAGCAGGAGAAGGAAGGAGAAGGTGAAAAGAAGGGCTCAGCCAAGGCCTTCAATGCTCCCTCTTGGCTCGCAGCCATTGCTCTGGACTAAACCCTGAGCCCTGAGTGTTTGACCCTGTGAGATCCCACAGCCCCATTGCAACCCCACAGGCACAGCCCCTGTGCTGGCACTCAGTGCTGGAGCCTGGCACAAGGCCTCAGCTCCAGTGTGGTGTTCTCTTGTGGGTCAGTGCCTGTGGGCACAGAAACCCCAAATTCTCTGCTTTTAGGATCCCAGCAATTGACTCCAGGGGTGTTTGCTGATCCTGAGGGASCTTTTCCCCTTTTTCCAGCTGATCCTGGCCATGGAGGAGCTGAGGCAGTGCCGGCTGCAGCAGAGGAACATCTCAGCCACCGTGGATAAACTCACACTGTGCCTCCCTGGTGAGGAACCTCCCCTTGCTCCAAGTTTTTGGAGCTCTTTGCTTGAATTCCCAATTTTTTTGTTGCTGTTTGGGTTCCCAGCTGTGTGCTCCTGTCTCAGAGCTGTGTTTCCCTTCTTTCCCCAGTGCTGGAGATGTACAGCAAGCTGCGGGAGCAGATGAAATCCAAGAGGTAAATTTGGRAGAGTTTTTTATGGGAAGAGTCCCAGGGGATTGTTTGGTGCTGGATAATTGAAGGGGAATCTCAACAGCTCCAAACCAGCCTTTCCTGGTTGTTTCCTGGGTTCTGGCTGCTTTTCCTCACAGTCCTGTGGCACAGCTGAGGAGTGGGATGGCAGCAGGTTCAGATTTTGGGAACTGATGTGGATACTCCTTGGTTTTTTTATGGAATCTCAATAACCAATGCATGTTACCAACTGAATTTCATTCCAGGAATGCCACAATACAAATCTCAATACAATCTGGGAGATTCCAGGGAATGTGGGGGGAATCCAAAGRGCTGGAAACGTTGGGATGGTGGAAGTTGGGGAGAAAACTTCTCTTGCTGTAGAAATAATTCCTCAGCACTTGGTGCCTGGGGAATGCTGGGCTGCAAATCCAGGAGTTCCCACACCCTGCATCTGCTGGGATGCTGAGGGATGAAAATCTGGGATGCTGGCAGGAATCCTGGTTTGTTTGAGCACCATGGAGTGATCTTGGAGGCCTGGGGGTGGCAAACTGGGCATGGAGCAGCTGCTGGAAGGGGGAGAACGTGGCAGCAGCTGGATGCCAGGCTGGAAAAACAACCCCAGCCCTGCCCTGGCATTCCCAGGAGCTCCTGCCTCTTCCCAGGGCACTCCAGGGTGGGGATGGGCTCTCCAAATATCCCAGGGTTGTTTTTGGGATGGCACATCTGCTGGCAGATGTGGGGTGAGAGCTGGAGCTGATCCCTGGGAATTCCTGCAGGGAATCCACGAGCTGCTCCCTCTGCACAGCATTTCCAGGGCTGCAGCTCTGAACTGCATCCCTTCCTTCCCTCCCTTCACTGGATTTGTTCATTCAGACACAAATCCATGTGAAAGCCACATTTGAGGGATTTTGGGAGCCTTGGCTGTTTTTTTTTCCTGGGTGGTTCCCGACATCAGGTTTGGGATTAATTTGGTTTGTGATTTTGGGGAATAAACCCCACAGACTGGAGGAATTTGGGGATGGTTCTAAAGCAGCTAAAGGAACTTTTCATCCATAGGATTCCTGCATTTTTAAAGGTATAAAATATTCATTTTAGCATGGAGAAAGGAGTTGTTCCAACATGGAGAAAGGTCCTGGTTGCAAGGGCTGAGGGTAGCAAATGGATCTGTTGGATCCCCCATCTGGGATTTGATCCAGTTTTTCCCCTCTATTTAAATAAAAAGTCTTTGGGTGGGAGGTGGTTTTGATGGTTTGCATTTCTACCTCACATCTGTGTGCATTGATAGATTTTAATTTCTCTGAAGGTTCTAATTCAGAGTCTCCTCACATTTCTGGAGACTTCTGGGCCTGTGTGAGTGGGGCCCAGAGGGATTTGTTCCCCAAATTCCCAGAGATTGAGCTGGAAACAGGTTTTAAACCATGACCTTGCAAACAGAGCAGRTATTTTGGGGAATTAGAGCTGTGAAAGATGCATTGTAGCAAATGTGGAGTAAAATAAGAGGTGATTGGTGTTAGCAGCATTGTGTGGTAAAAGCTGATAGGGTGAAAAACTCCTAAAATGTGTTGTAATTAGGAAATAGTTTGGTTCCTGATTTTGATGGTGCAAAATGTAACATCTGAGGGTCTCACTCTCCTTAATGAGGCTGAAAATGGGATAAAATCTTTTAAAACACCTCTCAAAAACCCTGCCTCTGAGTTAGAAAAAGGGTTTTTCCAACAAATTGGTGCCCAGTATASAACAAATAAATGATTTATCAACTTATCAAAATATCTCAAAATAATTTTGTTATAAATACCACTAAAAAAACCCCAAATATAAATTCTGTTACAAAAAAACCCCAAAAACCAATTAAACCTCTCCCCACATCTCTAACTCAAATTGAGCTGATGCCTTGGGAAGGCTGGGCTGGAGCAGGGACTGGACAGAGCCAGAGGATAAAGTGGATATTTATGGAAAGGCGTCTGGGATGCACCTTGGGCAGGACAAGAGCCGGGGCAGGGCTGCACCCACAGTGGGCACAAAATGGGCACAGAATGGACCCAAAAGTCACAAAATGGACCCAAAATGGGCACAAAATGGGCACAAAATTGGCACAAAATGACCCTTCTGGTCGTGAGGTCTCACACTTTTATAAATTTTGGTCCATTTGCACATTGGGGTTTAATTCTCCAATTCCAGCTTCAGGCTGTGAGGTCTCATCCTTCTTGTTCCTCCCTTCAGCCCAGCCTTGTTTGTGCTTTTGGGGCTGAAAGTTGTCCTTGGGGTGCAGCAGGGACAGGATTTGTTBTGTGTCCCTGCTCTGTGCAGAGCTGAGTGAGAGGCTCAGAACTGCACCTGAGGCAGCAGGGAATTTGAAAAACACAAAAGCTCAAACTTAAAGCCTCATTTCCCCCAGTGTCATCAACCTACTGTACAACAAATAAACCTCAAAAAGCCGTAATAAAACTTAAAATACTCAAACAACCTAAAAATGCTGATAAAAACCCTTCAGACTCAACCAAACCCCGCTCCTGTGGCTGCTCCCGCAGGCACTACCCGGCCCTGAAGACCCTGGAGCACCTGGAGCACACSTTCCTGCCCCAGGTGAGCCACTACCGCTTCTGCCAGGTGATGGTGGACAACATCCCGCGCCTGCGGCAGGAGATCAAGGAGCTCTCCATGTCCGACCTCAAGGACTTCCTGGAGAGCATCCGCAAGCACTCGGACAAGATCGGRGAGACCGCCATGAAACAGGTGGGGCTGGGGCTCGGCTGGGGCTGTGCTTGGGAACACGTTGGGTGTCACACCAGCTCAGGTTTGCTGGGGTTTTTGCACCCTGAGGGTCGATGATGGAGTTCCAAGGAGAACTCTGCAGTTGTTTTGCAGAGTTGTTTRTWATTTTCTTATCTTAAAAGTTCTCTCWGCCCAGYRTGATGTTYSCAGGMAGSCAGAAAAGCASAATCTGCCMCTCCTACAATGGCACCTGAASTTTTATAAYCTAAACTAYGTTAACAATGTTTTCCTTTAAGTACCRATAACTGTGACTYGTGTYAGACAGTGAAATTTTACTAAAACCTAAGTCASCACCTYTGCAARKAYGGAGGGGATGAAGAAGCARGRAAAAGACAAAAGCTCCTGGAGTTTGATCCCAAATTCCATTGAGAAGTGAGGATCTGTTGTGTCCTTGGCTTCTCTCAGCTGGAGTTTCCCTTGGTTTCTTGGCAGTCTGGGAGGTGCAGCTGTGGGTGGAACTCCTCATAACTCCAATTTCCACTCGTATTTTCCACTTCCCTGCACAGGGAATTGGTGCTGCTGGGGCACCTGGAGACACTGGGCCAATTCCCCAGTTTTGGGATAAAAAAGTAAGAGTTTGTGCACTGCAATTCCGTTAATTTTGCATCCTAAACTGATTTTAAATCCTGCCCAAACCTGCCTTGGGCCTCCCTTGCCATTTTTCGGTCTCTGAAAGATGAGCTGATGAACTGAACATCCCAGGGTGTGCCTTAAATCAGGAATTGCCTTTCCCACTCCCACTTTGGATTTCATCTCCTCCCAGCCGGGGAGCAGAGCTGTGAAGTTGTCCTTGAGGAGGGTTTTTGGTTTGCTGGAGCTCAGCAGCAGGGACAGTGAGGTCCTTCCCTGGTGGTGATGGATGCTTGGCAATGTCTGGGAAGGACTTGGCTGGAATTCTCCAGGAGCTGGTGCCATTCTGCTCTGGTGTTTCTGGGCAGAGACARATCCAGTTCTGTGTCTTACAAAGCCCAGCTTTTCTCTGGAAAAGCCTAACTTGAGGAGTTGTTGGATTCATTKAATTCCCTGTATTTCAGTGCCTTTTGATCTTCCCAGCTCCTTGCTGGTTTTTTGGGGAAGCAGACCCAGCCTTCCCTCATGGAWTGGAGCTGTGGGGAGGGGCCAGTTGGCACCTGGGAGTTCAGCAAACTTTTAATTCAGATTAAACTTCCTGAAGGTGCAGAAACCCCTCCCAGTCCAGATGTGCATCCAGATGTGCACGGGGGTGATGTCTGGGAGGGCTCCAGGTGCTGCATTTACCTGAGGCAGCAATTTCTGAGCAGAATTCCCTATAAAAATTCTCCTTTAGCTCTTTGTGGAGGCAGAGCTTTGGGAAGATCCTTCCTTGGTCCCCGTGGCTGGGAAGGAACAGGAATTTCATTTCCTTGTGGTGTCCAGGGAACACTTCATGTAATTATTGAATCTTTTTTATCCCCTGAAGGATATTTRTCAATTTTAGGGACATCACAGGGTGGGGGTGTTGTCTGGTAGTTTCCAGTTCCATGTTCAGGATTCTGGGAGAGGATTCCAATCTCCTGGCTCTGTGCTGCTGGATGTGATGTGGGAGSGATGTGGACATTCAGCTTCATCTGTGGATTTTAGGTGAACAATTTGGGGAAAGTTSAGTCACTTCAGAACCTTTTTTGCTCTTCTGGTTGGAGAAACTTCTGTACCTTTGTTCCCTTCYCAATTCCCAGCTCTGCTCTTCCCATTCTCCCTGTCCCTCCTGCTCCTGTGGCTCTGTTCCTTCTCCATCTCTTACTCCAGAGGGATCCTGTGGCTTCTCCTGGTGTTCTCCTCACCAATCCCAGCCCTTCCTCCTCCTCCTCCCAATATTCCCAGCTGGAGAACCCGGTCCTGGATCGGGGAAGTGGCTGCTCCATCCCCCAAATTCAGGGATGGSGGCAGGGAGYGGGAGCAGCCTGGAATGAGGGGTCACCAAAATTCCCTGGAAATAATGGGGGGAAGTTGGTTCTTCACCCTGTGGGGGACAGAGCTGGGGAGCAACTCGTGCATGGTTTTCATGGAATCATGGAATGGTTTGGGTGGGAAGGGACCTTAAGGAACATCTTCATCCCACCCCTGCCATGTTCAGGAACGCCTCCCACTGTCCCAGGTGGAYCCCAGTGTCCAACCTGKCCTTGGGCATTCCCAGGGATGCAGGGGCAGCCCCAGCTGCTCTGGCAATTCCAGCCCAGCCCCTCCCCACCCTCCCAGGCAGCAATTCCTGCCCAAGATCCCAGCCCAATCTGCCCTTTGCCACTGGGAAGCCATTGCCTGTGTGCTGTCCTTCTCCAGCTCTCCTGGAGCTCCTKATCTTTCATTTTCCTATGGATGATGGAGGGAATTTTGCATCTTCCAGCTTCTCTAAATCCCAGCTCCCCTCTGTTTCATGGGAGCCATGTGCAGACTTCAGGAGGCTTTTCCTGCAGCCTCTGTGGGAGCAGAGTTATCTCCAGGTTGGGGAGGGAGCTCTGAGTGCCACTTTTCCTGGGATTTGGAGCAATCCTGGAATTTGGAGTGAGGTGCTGTGTTCATCCTGCAGCCCCACGGGTGGGCAGGAGGAGCAGCTGTGGGGGGTCACTGGGGGCAGGTGTCCCTCCCAGTCCCACCAGTATGGCTGGGTGTTTTCCCTGGATGAGGAGCAGGGCTCTGGGAAGGCCTGGAGCTGGCAGGAGGCCCGGGGAGTCAGGGAGCCGCCATTGGCAGCTCCGTGCATTCGGTTTAAATTAGGATCATATAAATTCCTTCAAAATTGTTTGATTTCACCAGCGGGAACCGAGGAGGCCTCGCTACAATGGGAGAGGAAATGGGGTTTTTGTAACATTACAGACACGAGGCTGCTGCTGACAAGGGCTGAACGTTTCATTTTGTGATAATCACGAGGATCTGGCCGGCAGCTCCGAGCCGTGGCCGCGCTCCCGGGAGCTCCCGGCCCCTCCTGGGATGGACTGAGCCAGGCATTCCCAGGGAACCTCAGCACTCCCCATCCCACCGAGGAGCTCCCCCTGCCCTCCTTCCCCTGCTGGGTTTCATCCCAGTGTGAGTTTTATTACCGAAATCCYGGGGGAATTCTCCGCGTTCCAGATCTCGCTGTTAACGGCGGGGCTGGAGCGGATGAAAGGAGCTGCACCACACTTGAACTCCACTTGGACTTTGGCCCTGTGAACCTGCCTGTGTGTGTTTGGGTTTTGGTGGGGAGCTGCAGGCCTGAATTACATCCCATTAACACGTGCTGATATCCGGGCCGGCCTTTATTATCCCACTCCAGGCTGGAATGTGCCGGGCATGYGGGGGAGGCCACTGGGGATGGAGCTGCTGAGAGTGAGGGGCCAAAAACAACCCAGCCAAGAGGCAGCCCTGCATCCAGTGCTGGGGACAGCCAGAATTGTCAGCACTGCCTTTCCAGGGGGGCAGGAAAAGTGGGAGTTTGTTTATGGGGAGCACCGGGATGCAGGAGCAGGGCTGGGCTGGGATGGGTGGGGATCGGGGTTTGGACAGGTTGGTCCAGGAGGAGTTGGGACAGGCTGATCCAGGGAGAGTTGGGACAGGAGCAATTGGAACAGGTTGGTCCAGGAGGAGTTGGGACAGGTTGATCCAGGGAGAGCTGGAAGAAGCTGATTCAGGGAGAGTTGGGACAGGTTGATTCAGGGGGAGTTGGAACAGGTTGGTCTAGGTGGAATTGGGACAGATTAATCCAAGAGGAGTTTGGACAGGTTGATCCAGGAGGAGTTGGAATAGGTTGATCCAGGATTAGTTGGGACAGTCTGATCCAGGAGGAATTGGGACTGGTTGATCCAGGAGAAATTGGGACAGGTTGATCCAGGAGAAATTGGGACAGGTTGATCCAGGWGATGAGGATGGGAAGGAGATGAGGRATGAGAAGGGAATGGGGGATGAAGAGGAAATGAGGGATGGGAAGGAAGTGAGACATGAGGAGGGAATGAGGGATGGGGAGGGCAGCAGAGCCCTCGAGCTGTGAAGGTTCCCCAGGACACACTCCTCGTCCAGGAGCTGCTGCTCTGATCCCATCCTGAAGCTCCAGGTGTGGCTGATTCCTGGCCTGCAGTGGGAACATCTCCCCCCCTGGGCAGGGATCCCATCCCTGCACACCTGAGACAACCCCAGCAGCTGCTCCCCAGCCCAGGCTGTCCCCTTGGAGGTGGCTGTGCCCAGGCTGTGGAACACGAGGYGCTTGGAGCAGTTTCCTGGGAATGCTGGGGATCAGTGGGATGTGGCACGAGGTGATTGCAGCATTATTGGGAAATCCTGGGTTCTGTTTAAACACAACCACATTTCCCTCCCTCCCAGAGCCACAGGAGCCAGCACTTCCCAACACTCCAGGGGACACAGGGACATTTCCCTGAGAATTTGGGGTTTCTGTGCTCACAGGCACTGACCCACAAGAGAACACCACACTGGAGCTGAGGCCTTGTGCCAGGCTCCAGCACTGAGTGCCAGCACAGGGGCTGTGCCTGTGGGGTTACAATGGGGCTGTGGCATCTCACAGGGTCAAACACTCAGGGCTCAGGSTTTAGTCCAGAGCAATGGCTGCGAGCCAAGAGGGAGCATTGAAGGCCTTGGCTGAGCCCTTCTTTTCACCTTCTCCTTCCTTCTCCTGCTGCCTTTGGGTGGTTTCTGTCCCTGGCTGAAAAAGGTGCCCAGKGCAGCCCTTGAGTGGCCATCACTGGCTCACAGCCATCAATAGCACAGGGCTCACCTGGTTCTTGGGGAAATGGTGCTGGCAGAGCTGGGAAAAGTCAGCAGTGGCCATTGGGGCACGTTTGTGTGGCATCATCTCATTRTTGGGTTAAAAGTKCTTTTGGTGGCCTTTRGATGGCCTGGAACAACRTTCCAWAAACTCACTTTGGGTCATGTTCCCAGTTATCCTCAGAATCCCTGACATYTCTGGGTAATTCCAGCACAGCTGGGATCCTTCTGGCTCTGTGGGTGTCACTGGGCTCAGCTGGATCCCAGTCCTGTCCCAGGGAATGTCCCTGTGCTGGGTGTCACCACTCCAGCAACATTCCCTGTTTCCCAGAGGTCACAGGGCCCTGCCTGGGGTTTGTCCCCTGCCACGTGGGCTGGCTGTCCCCTTGCCAAGGCTGGGCTSCAGCCAGAGCCTCTGRGAGCTGCTGCTCAGCAGGGGCTGGGATTTATCCTGCCCCAGGACTTCCAGAGGCACMCTCAGAGCTGAGCTTCCTGCTGCTTCCAGCTCCCATTCCAGGGGTTTGCCTTAATGAGTCAAAATAAGGCTGGTTATTAAAAATTGGGAATTTTCTAGGCTTGGCTGCAGCAGGAGAGCCTTTGGGAAGGTCTCTCTGGTGGCTGGGGGGATTTACACAGGGGGCTGGGGATAAGGGGAGGGTTTTCTGCTCCTGGGCAGGTTTGGAAAGCAGGAATTTGTTTTCCCAGTCAAATTTAGGAACGAGACCTTGTTAATCTTCACTCCTGCTGCTCGTCTGCTTGGGAAATTAAAGTCTTAGGAGAGGAAATGCATCCTTGGGGCTGGAGAGATGGGAAGGGACGTGGGCTGGGTGTGCAGGGTTTTGGGAAGAGGCTCCCACAGCCCATGGGATGCTGTGTCCCACTGGGGGAATGATGGATCAGAGAGGTGGCACTGCCAGAGCTCTCAGGRGCCTTGGTTTAAATACTGTCAGAGTTTAGGAGGTGTTCACGGCTGTCACAGTGCAGGTTCTGTTTTCTTGTTGCACCAAGGTCAGGATGGATGATGGACAGGAAACAAAAGTTCCAGCTGGGATTGGTGATTGATGATCCCTGATCCATTCCCAGCCCATTCCCACACTSCCAGCCCTGAGCTCTCAGCAGCTGCCACACAAACGTGCCCCAATGGCCACTGCTGACTTTTCCCAGCTCTGCCAGCACCATTTCCCCAAGAACCAGGTGAGCCCTGTGCTGTTGATGGCTGTGAGCCAGTGATGGCCACTCAAGGGCTGCCCTGGGCACCTTTTTCAGCCAGGGACAGAAACCACCCAAAGGCAGCAGGAGAAGGAAGGAGAAGGTGAAAAGAAGGGCTCAGCCAAGGCCTTCAATGCTCCCTCTTGGCTCGCAGCCATTGCTCTGGACTAAACCCTGAGCCCTGAGTGTTTGACCCTGTGAGATCCCACAGCCCCATTGCAACCCCACAGGCACAGCCCCTGTGCTGGCACTCAGTGCTGGAGCCTGGCACAAGGCCTCAGCTCCAATGTGGTGTTTGATTGAGGCTCAGCACCTTTTAACACAGAAAAACCAAAATTTTCAGCATCCAGGGTTCCAACACAGAGCCATCCCCTTCCTCTGGCAAGGAGGAGCTGGATGAGCAGTGGGAATTCTGCTGGGCTCTGCCCTCAGCATCCTCTGTTTAACCTCTTGGAGAACCTCCTCGAGGAAAWCGGGGAGGAGATTTTTGTGTTTTGCGCTGGATGAAAACCTCAGACGGCTCTGGAAGCCCCTGCTATTTTTTCATTAAGCCTTGGCCCCAGAATGTGTTATTTTAAGAGTGTTGAGCAGCCCTCTCTGGGCAGGGGAATCCATCTCTTGCCACTGGTGTTTGATCTGGAAGCTTTTTGAGACAAAACCTCCCCGAGTGTCTGCCCTGAGCCGGAGCCTCCGCTCCCGTCACCGCGTCCCGGATCCATCCAGGCCCGGAAAGGCCTCCAAGATCATCAACTCCAACCTTTGAAGTTYGGGACCTCAGGGCTTTCTTCACTCTCTGGGCTCTGGAGATGAGGTGTGAGAAATCCCAGRGAGCCAGGAGGTGGCATTTTGTGGGCTCTGTCACCGTCTGCCAGCCCCTGCTCGCTCTTTGGGACCCCGAGTGGTACCAGGGGTGYCTTGGGATGGGAACTGCAGGGAGAAGGGAGTAGGAGGAGATGGGAATGATCTGAGAGCTGGGAAGGGTTTTTGAAGTGGCTCCTGGAGTGAAGTGTCAGGCCAGGAGCTTGAGGTTAAATGTGATCYCTCGGCGCCGCGGGAGCCGGGCAGAGCCCCGGGAACGTCTGCGAGTGCAGGACACATCTGGGGAGGTGCTGAGGCCTTTGTGCAGAGCTCAGCAGGTTCTGCTCCCCTGGCCTGCCCCGTGCTTTCCCCTYTGCTCCCTCCCCACATCACAGAGCCGCAGTGCAAATGTGCTTATTGTCATAAAAGAGCTTTTTATTCCCCGTTTCCTGGCGTTCTGGGAAGGTTTTGCTGTTTATTTAACAGGAATTCTGTGCCTTTMAGTCTGAGCTGAAAATTTATACTCCATAGGAAGTTGATTAATAAATGGGCATCCCTCTCAATTCCTCCTATGACCTCAGAAATGAAACTGCTAAATCACGGCCTTTTTCATTTCAGCATCTGGGTGAGGAAGGGGCCTGAGGGATCCGGAGGGATCCCCGTTCCCTGGGCACGGCTGCACCAGAAAATCCAAAATTTAACTACAGGACAGTCATGTGCTGGCCCAGCTTCTTGTGTGGTTGCCTTTTAGACCTTTCAAAAGTCTTAAAATGCAGAGGTGTTCAAAATAAATTGTTTTGTCTTCCAATCATGGAACGGTTTGGGTTGGGAGGGGCCTTAAAGATGATCCAGTTCCAATCTTCTGCTGTGAGCAGGGACRACTTCCACAGCCCAGGGTGCTCCAAACCAAATCCAGCCTGGCCTTGGACAGCTTCCAACCCCTGTGATAGAATCAGGAATTGATAATTGATAACTACTAATTAATAATTAGGCAAAGGGAAAGTGCCAAGTTGAGGCAGGAGCACTCCTTGCTGCTTCCTCTGAGCCATCAGGAATTGTTGTGTTTAACCTCCTTCCATTCAGCCTGGACTGTCATTTTTGGGTTGGGCACTGGGATTTCTCCTGCTCTTGCTTCTCCTGGTTTTCATTTTGGGAAGYGGCTCCCAGGAGCACCAGGATCCCGTGGCTCTGGGGCTGAGACTGACCCACAATAAACTCCGTTTGTGCCTGGTGTGGTGTGGAGGAGCTCAGGGCTCTGGGCAGCACAGCCCTGTCAGGAGAGGTGATGGAATCACCTCAGAAATCCACAGGGATTCTGAATCCCCCAGGGCTGAGGATTCCCTCTCTTCCTTTGCAGGTTTGGGAGGGAAATGTGGGTCCTGATGTGTTCCCATTGCTGCTGTTCCAAATACCTTCCACAGACACATCCTGGCTATCTCTGGGCATCTCAAGTCTTTCAAAACTCAGGAATTAGGGAAAAAAACATTCAAAAAAAGGGTATGGATGTGTGGGAGCAGCCTGTTGGAGATGATCCTGCTGGGCTGCAGGGATTCTCCCTGGCATTCCAAGTGTGCTGTGCTGCAGCAGGAGCAGAGGGCAGGGAGCATTCCCAGGCCTCAGGCTGATTTGGGAAGAGTTTAAGAAGCATTTGTAGGGAAAAACTAAAGCCAGCCCTTGGGAAAAGGAAGAGAGAAAAAAGCTGTGGGATGAAGCTGGCTCAAGGTGTTTCTGTGTCTGATGCTGGGCTGAGGGAAGGTTTGGGGCACAAACTGCTCCTGTGTGTAGAGGAGGAGCAGGAGGTGCTTGGAAGTGTTGGTGCTTCCAACTCCTCCCTGAATCCAGGAGGCCAAAGGAATTGTGCTTCCCTGTGCAGGTAAAATCCCATTTCCAGCTGTTTCCCCACCCATCCCCATCCCCATCCCCCCGGTGCCAGCTTCCCCTTGGTGTTCCTGTTAAAAACAACCACAGCTTTCCTCCTGGAGCATCCTCTGCTCCAGAGTTGGTATTTATTTCCATGTTTTCAKCTTCCCAGAGCAGTTGGGAAGCCCTTGGGAAGGGCTTGGCTCTGGGTGTCAGAGTTSCCAGGCAGGGATGGAAACACTTCCCAGCGCTGAGTGGTTTGGGGTTTCCCGGGATTGTCGCGTCCCCAGCGCCTTGTCCTGAGGATCCTGCTGGGCTCTGCACGTCTCAGTGGTGGCCTTCTCYTTCAGGAGAGCATCTCCAGAGGCCTGGATTGAGCAAAGGAAGGACACCTCTGGAGAGGCAGATTTTACCCCTGAGCTGCTTTGGGGTTGTGTGAGCGGGGCTGTGGGAACACCCACGGGTGTGGCTCAGGATCTGGAACCTTCCATGGGCTATTGGGCAGGAATTGCTGCCTGGGAGGGTGGGGAGGGGCTGGGCTGGAATTGCCAGAGCAGCTGGGGCTGCCCCTGCATCCCTGGGAATGCCCAAGGCCAGGCTGGACATTGGGATCCACCTGGGACAGTGGGAGCTGTCCCTGCCCATGGCAGGGGTGGCACTGGATCATCTTGAAGATCCTTTCCCACTCAATGCATTCCAGAATTCCGTGATATTTATTGCTCTTGTCCCTCCTCTTAATTTACCCTCTGGACCAASACCCTCCTCTCCACTGGCTGAGTGTGGCCATGCAGGTTCACATCTCCTGGATTCTTCCTCTTTCCAGGACTTTTYCCCCAATTTCCAACAGAATCCAGATCAGCTTTTTCCTCTCCTTCTGTTCCACTTTGCCTCCTTGCAGCCTCTATTGTTCCTTTCTGTCCATGTTTCATTAAAACTTGGAAAATCCATCTCTGCCTCGCCGTGCTCACTAGGAGCTGGTGATTGGGAAGTGTGACAGCATGGAGAGAAGCTGGATGGATTTTCCACCTCTGTGGTTTGGTTCCTTGGGTTCTGAGTGGAGGAACCCTCCCAGACATGGAGCAGGGCTGGTTCCTCCAGGGGTTTGTGGCTGRCTCCAAGGACAAGGTGGCCAGGTCACCTCTCTGTGCACCTGGGGCTGATTGAATTTATCCTTTCTGTGTCCTTGTCCCTCCCCTTCCACCTCACACCGCAAAAAAGGAGAAAACAACACAATTATCCCAGAATTTAGGCCCAGCCTAGCCTGGGATCAGCTGGGACCAGGGCTCTCCTGGTGATCTGGGTGTGAAATGTTGGGTGGCTGGGGCTGTGGGCAGTGTTTAGTGATTAACATTCATAGCTGTGAGCAATCCCAGAATCCTGCCAAGCTTTGGGTGGGAAGGGGCCTCCCAATCCATCCCATTCCATGGGCAGGGACAACTTCCACTGTCCCAGAGTGCCCCAGGCTGCCCTTGGACACCTCCAGGGATGGGGAGCAGCCACAGCTGCTCTGGGAATCCATTCCAGGGCCCCTGAGTGAAGAATTCCCTCAGTGTCCTCTTCCTGCTGCTGCTGCTGCTCCCCATCAGCCTCTCCTGGGACTTCCCACAAATCCCTTGGCACTGGAAAAACTGGAGATCTTTTTTTGACCAGAAATCCTCTGGCACTGGATAGAGAGGAGATCTCTTTGTGACCAGAAATCCTCTGGCACAGGAGAAACTGGAGATCTCTTTGTGACCAGAAATTCCCTGGCACAGGAGAAGCTGGAGATCTCTTTGTGACCAGAAATCCTCTGGCACTGGATAGAGAGGAGATCTCTTTGTGACCAGAAATCCATTGAGAGAGGAGAAGCTGGAGATCTCTTTGTGACCAGAAATCCTCTGGGCCAGGAGGACCTGGAGTTCTCTCTGTGACCAGAAATCCCTTGGCACAGGAGACACTGGAGGTCTCTTTGTGACCAGAAATTCCCTGGCCCAGGAGAACCTGGAGTTCTCTCTGTGACCAGAAATCCCCTGGCACAGGAGAATTTGGAGATCTCTTTGTGACTTGAAGTGTTTTCCTTTGGACTCTCTGGCGAGTGACACAAGTGGAACATGGAACTGTTAATGAGCAGATCTGCAGGGAAAGGGAATTGGGTGTCCTGTGGATCAAAGGCATTTGCTGGGTATTAATTCCATTTATTTACAAGTTCAGCTGCTTTGTAAACGTCTCCTTGTCGGGCTGTTCCCGTTAACAGCGGCTGGGGCTGTTTTTAATAACCTTTTATTTGGAACAAAGCTGGCAGGAACGTTCTCTGCTTTCCTTCAGGGTTGGTGGCATTGCCTTCCAGCCTCGCTGGCCTCAGAGGCTGAGCTTTAACCCCTTGGTAGCGGCGGGATCCGCTCCAGACACGGAATATCTGGAAGCACTTGGCACAGGCTGCAGGGAATCTGGTTTAGGTCTCAGAGCCCAGCATTTGACATGCAATTAAAAGGCTGAGAGCTTTGCTCACTCTTATAAATCTCTCTTGCAAGTGTGGCTGTTAAAAGTCCMCTTTTATCAGGCACCTGTGCCCGCCTGGCTGCTTCACAGAGGGGCACTGGGAATGTTCCAGGGGTTATTGGAGAGCCTTTGTGGTGTGGGGCTGTCAGTGCAGCTGCAGCTGGGAGGGTTTGTGTTTGCACCTACTGCAGCTCTCCTGTGGGAAGGGAGCTCGTGTGGGGGCCAGGGATGCACATGGGGGGTGTTCCTAGTGGAGGATTGGCTGGAAAAATTGGATAGGAGGGGTTCCTTAGGCTTCAGGAGCTGGACACAAACCTGGAAGGTTGGAGCAGGCTTAAGCATCCATCTGAGCTGCTTGGAGACATCTCATAGCCTGGAATGAAAAAATGAAGTAGAGCTGCTAGAATGAGTGCAGAGGAAATGATCCCAGGGCTGGAGCCCCTGTGCTCTGGAGCCAGGCTGGGAGAGCTGGGAATGTTCCCCTGCAGAAGGGAAAGCTCCAGGGACACCTGAGAGCCCCTGGCAGGGCCTCAAGGGGCTCCAGGAGAGCTGCAGAGGGGCTGGGGACAAGGCCTGCAGGGACAGCACACAGGCAATGGCTTCCCAGTGGCAAAGGGCAGATTGGGCTGGGATCTTGGGCAGGAATTGCTGCCTGGGAGGGTGGGAAGGGGCTGGGCTGGAATTGCCAGAGCAGCTGGGGCTGCCCCTGCATCCCTGGGAATGCCCAAGGCCAGGTTGGACACTGGGATCCACCTGGGACAGTGGGAGGTGTCCCTGCCGTGGATGGGGTGGCACTGGGTGGGATTGAAGATCCTTTCCCACCCAAATCATTCCAGGATTGTACAAACCCCACCCTCCATGGTGCTGCTCTGCCCCGTTTGTTGCACTGGAACTTGGACTGGGAGGTTGAACCTTCAGAGAACAGGAGATTTGGGTTGTAAGGCACAGCCAGGGGAGGTCTCTTGTTCAGCCTCCTGCTCAAGGTCACACTTTTGGGCCAGGCTTTTCTCAAGGTTTTACCTTGGAAATCTCCATGGATGAGGCTGCAGAACCTGTGGGGATTTTTAGTAAGAACCAGTCGTGTTCTGTTCCTGCATCCTCCTGCTCACCTCCTGTGGGGATTGCAGGTTCTTTGAGGAGCCTTCTCCTCCTCACAGGTGTCCCCCTGCCCTCCCTGGGCAGTGCCATCCTTGTCCCATGGGATCCCAGCGCTGCTCCACGGGGTCCTTGGGATGGGATTTCACAGAACCATGGAAGGGTTTGGGTGGGAGGGACCTTAAATCCCACCCAGTGCCACCCCTGCCATGGCAGGGACACCTCCCCCTGTGCCAGGGACACTTCCCACTGTCCCAGGCTGCTCCAGCTCCGATGTCCAACCTTGGGCACTGCCAGGGATCCAGGGGCTGCCACAGCTTTTTGGGGATTCCAGCCCAGCCCCTCCCCAGCCTGGCAGGGAGGATTTTAGGACTCGTGGTTGGAAGCTTTGGGCTCACGCTGCTGAAGGTGCTGGAGGTCTCCTGTCCCTGCCCTGAGCTCTGTGTGCCTCACATGGGCAGGTCCTTCCCTGAGATCACTGTCCTGGAATGCGGATTTATCCCATCCAGGCTGCCTTGGATCAGCCCTTCCACGAGCAGGGACAATAAAATTCCATCCCCMAGGGAGGGATGATGGGGTTTATGGAGGGTGCACGTGGCTCAGCCCTGGCTCTGGCTCTGCCCTGTTTTATGGAAACCTCTGGAATCTGGGAGTGCTCCCAGGTGTCCCCAGGCACTGGGGCTCAGTCCTGCAGTTCCTGTGGGGTTGTGGCCAAGGGCTGGACACCACTGCAGGCACTCTCTGTGTTTGTTCCATGAATCCCATCTTCCTCCTCTCCTGATGCTCTCCAGGCATTTTCTCTGCAAAKCTCTGCCCACCTCGGAGTTTTTAAGGTTTAATGTCACGCTGTGCTTTTATTTTATATAGAAATAAGGACAGGATGAGTTTGCTGTTGGCTAATTGGGTGATTTCCCTCATTTTATCAGTTCTTGCCTTACAGAGCCCTAATATCCATGCTGGGACTCCCCAGCTTGTTCCCTACAGAGTTTTTTGGGAGACATTTCCCCCTTAGAGCTCTGGATTTTGGGTGCTTTGTCCTCTCCCCATTCCCTCTCCGGTACCAAACYCCTCTGTGTGTGACTGTGGTTTGGAAATGCCAGTGATGTGCTCAGAGCCTTCCCATGGTGAGCAGGCACCAGGAGCAGGAGCAGGAGCAGTTGTGCCTCCTGGAGCCTGGGAGCAGTTGGTGCTGATCAAATGTTGACAGACCCCCTCGCTCGCCGCTCGCCGTGGTGCCACTGCAGGGAAATGTCACCAGGCCCAGCCTCCCTGGGACAGCTTGTGTACAGCTGAGCTTTATCACAAACAAACAAGGCTTTGGAAGCCTTCAGTGATTCCCTTTTTCCCCCCCCTCCCTCCCAGCATTTATTTGCTTTTCTCCCTTTTAAGCCGAATTTACGGCTTCCTGGCCCCGCCGRTCTGTGATTGACTCAAAGAGCTCCTGGTAAGAGCAGGCCCCCGTGGAGCTGGAGCTGCTGAAATGCCTCCAAGGCGTTGTTTATAGGTCCATGTTCCCTCTSTGCTGAGGGAAAGTGAGCCTTTAATGCCTTCCACATTTCCTGGGCTCGGATGCAGAGCGCTGTGGCCTTGGGAGATGCTTGTTGTGCTTCCCGGGATTCTGACGGGAATGTTGGCAGCCAGGGCAGCRGTTCTGCCTCTCAAGGTGAGCCTGRTGTGTCTGSGAGGCTCAGGAGAGGCTCTGCTGGRAGCTGGAGAGCTTCCAGGAGGTGCTGTTGGATGAGTTTCACTSAGGAAGGGATGGGGGRTGAGAAGGGCTGAGATTTTCCAGGCTCCAAGAGCAGGGAAACCTCAGGAACATCCCCTGGTGCCACCTTGGCTTCCCAAGCTCCCTGGAGCTCCAGCCCAGCCCCACCATTCCCACAGGCAAGCAGGGAACGTGGTGGGATGGAGATGGAGCAGGGACATCTCGGCCACCTCGTCCCTGCTCATCTCCAGGCTGTGTCCATGGCTGAGGTTTGGGATGGGATTCCCATTCCTGGACACTTCCTTTGAATTCCCAAGGGAATTGGTTGAAGGAGGATTGTTGCCCACCTCTCCAGAGCTCACAGGTGCCTCATCCACCTCTGCTGAGAGCTCCCCTCTGTTCCTTATTTCATTATCCCCCTGCAGCCAGCTGGAGTGGGTGTTGGGAGCACACCTGGTGTCCCTTTGTCCTTTCTCCTGCCCCATTCTCCTGGGAGAGGCTCCCAGGTGAGTCCCATCCCAGCCCAGCATCCCCTGTGCTCAGGGACACTGACACTGGATCAGCCTGACAGCTGCTGGGATCCCCTTGTGTTTTTTCCAACCCCATGGAATATTTGGGCATTGGTCACAGATTTTATGCAGATTTTGCCCTCCCAGAGGCTTTTTCCATCTTCTTCCCATTGTTGGGGGCTGTGGGGTGAGCCCAGGCTGCTCCTGCAGGTGACACAGTGCAGGGACAKGGACATTCCAGGACATGGATGTGGGACACAGTGCAAGCAGCTGCTCAGTTTGGCTCTGGAACAGTTCAGTGTCTGATTTTTGATGTGGATAATTGAGCTTTTCTGTCCTTTGTGGGGGCAGCTCTGGGGTGATTTGGTGGAAGTTGGTGAGTTGTTTGGAACATGCAGAGCAGGGGTGGGACAGCTCAGGGGTCCCACAGCTCCTTTTCCATCTTGGCATCAAAGTGAAGCTGCAGAAAACCCCTTGGGACTGGAGGAATCCCTTTGTGCCTGATTTTCCTGGGGCAGGAGTATGAGGGAACTGCTGAGGCCATGAGGGCTCAGCTTGGATCACTGTGCTCCTGGTGAAGAGATTGGGGATTTTCTTTGGTSCTGATACCCCAATGACTCCTCCTTGCTTGAATTCTGAAGGAAGGGGCAGGTGATACATTCTGGGTTTAGGGCAGAGCTTGKGTCCAGAACTTGTTCTTGCTGTCCCAGGTTTGCTTTAGGAAAGCTGTAAGAGGAATCTTTATAGGCTGAGTGTGAGTAGGTCTTTACTAGGCTGGGCTTTGTGGGGGATTCTCCTTCACAAGGGGATCCAGGCTGTGCTGCTGGTGGCTCTGGTTTCCCTCCAGCCCTTCCTGCATCATCASGAGCAGAAGGTTCCATGGAAAAAATAGATCAACTTTGGTCAAGTTCCTTAAAGGGCACACCCTTACTGGATTCTTATCTTTTTTTTTCTCTGCCACAGTCAGGATTAAATGCTTGGGACGTAGTTTCTGATTCGGACTCAGATGTTTATTAATTCTTACCTATATTGGAGACCATGAGTTCTACAGCACTTCAGGGTAACAAGCTAAAATGGAGCCCCCTCTCTCTCTCTCTCCAAGGCCTTTTAAGGATGAACTGTCCAATTAAGAGATGACACCTCRGTTATTTTTACTTTTACCCCAATAACCAAACACCCATGGCTGCAATGTGGATTTTTCTATCCAATTACAAAATTGCATCTAAAACATGGAGAAGAAGGTGAAAAAGAAGGTGATTGCAGCACCAACACCACCAGTTCCTTTCCTTTCCTTTCCTTTCCTTTCCTTTCCTTTCCTTTCCTTTCCTTTCCTTTCCTTTCCTTTCCTTTCCTTTCCTTTCCTTTCCTTTCCT